>KN501380.1:0-16837 GCA_000787155.1 Scartelaos histophorus | reverse complement strand
CTTTTAATATTCATTTTCTTTCTTTTATTTTTTTTTTTTTGTTTTGGATAAATCAACCAGTGAAGTTTTACATAATGATAGAAAAATCAATTTAAAACCATGTTTGCGTCCGGCTCTATTAAACTCTGTTAAACAGCCCACCTTGTAGTTACAGATGGTGTGCATGGCGGCGATCTCCTTCTCGAGCCAGTGGTAGAGCTGGAACCTGAGCTTCCCTCCGTCCACCTCAAACCCTGTGGCCAGAGTTCTCAGCTCTGTCATCAGGATCTTCAAACAGGCCCTGAACTTCAGCTGCTCTGCGATCACATCAACCTCAGATTCTCCCTGAAAAAAGATCATTTTAACATTTACTAAACATCTACTAAAATAAATGAGAAGTATCGTTATTGTTTTGCATTACAGATATAAACAGGGGTATTATGCATAGGCCCGTCACAAGGATTACTGCTTCGCATATCGACTTCAGTACAAGACAGATGGGACAATTATATTTGGGGGTCAATATTTATCATGGGAACTTTTTCTGTATTACAATTTGATTTGAGCGGTAGAGGGCTGAATAACTACCGTCTATGATTCATTAAGTGTCATTTATTTATTAAAGCTCATGGGGAAAATTGCTATTCAACATTAAGCAATATTAAGGATGCATTCACAATTTTTGATTGATCCTGGTCTGAATTCAAATTTTATCCTGATGCAGATTTGGTTTGGCCCTTTCCTAATCCTGGTTTAGTCCTGGTTTAGTTCAAATTGCATTCCAAATTTAGTCCCAGTTTAGTCCTAATTTTGTTGTTGTGCAATTTATCAGAAATTAAAAACACATTTATGTAGTTTTTCACAATTTGAACAATTTAAGAGACCACATTTTTATCAATATAATCTATGTTGACAAGGACTGAGGCTAACTTTTGAGAACAGACTTGGATATTGTAAGAAATAGCGCATGTAATATAAAGTTGTAAGTTAGATAATCTTAAAACAAACCTGCGAGTCCTCCCTCTGCAGTTTAGGACCACTATTAGAAGTCTTATTTTCCTCTGGTTTCTTCATGGCCAGACCTCCATCATCGTCCTCATCATCCTCCTCTTCGTCCTTATTATCCCCCCAGTCCAGCTGCAGCTCCTCCTCTACTTTGACCACAGGTTGGCTCCAGTCCATCGTGGCCGAGCTGTTGTCCCCTCCCCAGGCAGGAGCGGTTGGCGCCCCCCAGTCCAGGCCTGCTCCGGGAGTCCCGTTCTCCAGGGGCTGGCTGGAGTTCAGCGTGACTTTTGAGGAGGCTTTGCTCAGAGGAGATGAACCTGATTTCTTAACAGTTACTTTGGGGATTTTAGAAAGGACTTCGAGAGCCAGAACAGGACAGCCCACCTAAGAGGATCAATGATAATTCATTAATTATTGCAACTTTATTAAGTTTCTACATATGGCTACAGGCAAATGTGTAACAAATGTTGATGCACATATTTATTTTTATAATTACATTAGTCCATATAATCACTACTAACTACTTGTAGTATTTAATAAGCAGAGCAACAGGCTATTTTTATAAGAAGATATAATAATAAAATCATTATAAACAAAAAAGACAATACAATAAAAAATAAATAAAAAGAAATAAGTTTGATTAGTCATAAGAGTACATACACCATAGCTCTACCTTAAAGTGTGCGTTGGCTGTGGTGAAGAACAGTTTGCGTTCGATGAGGTTGATCTCGTCTGCGGTGTTTTTCTCGGCTGTGAGACTCACAGTGGTCTGACCTGAACCTTCTGCAAAGTGACGTCGGATTATCAGAGGGTGGGTCCTCAGGTAGTTGTAGAAACTGAACACCACCGGGTTACAGGACTTCACCATGACATCTGAATGAGATAAAGGGAAAAAATATGTACAAATTAAAGAGTGCTTACATTAGAAGGCAAAATGTCTTTATAGGTACTACAGTCCTGGTCCAGTTCTGGTAACGTTGGGAAAGGTAAACCAGTTCAAAGAAGGTTTAACACAATAAACAGTTAAGGAAAAAAAAATAAAATAAAAATTGACATCGAGTCAACATCGAGTGTTTTCAACTTTATATCAAATATGATGCAGAATTACGCAAATCTGTATGTTTTTTTTTTAAATGTAGTAGCGACAATATAACATGATTAAAATCTCTAAAAAAATTAGTTCATCATATTATAAAAAAGACAAGTTTAGCAATCTTAAGTTTGAAAGCAGAACCACACCTTCTTGTTGCTACCCTATTCATAACACCCTCTATCTTGTGTGCAGATCACATCCTCAGAAACCCTTTGAACAGTGCTTTTTCTACTGTTGTGGAACTGTTGTGGATTTGCTAAACTGTAAAGAATAAAACTGGAAAAAGACGTCTTAGATCAAAGTGTCTGGTTTATTACAGCAACTGGAAGAAAAACCCTGTCGTCTCACCCTAATTCTAAACATTTGTCACACAAACAAGCTTTTATATGCCCAAAGGTAGTCATAATCATACAGATAAGAACATATTGCAAGGCTAGGACCAAAATGATCATAGTCTGGTCCTTCAGTAAATACTAAAAAAAACAGGTGAAACCATGCGCTCTGGAAATCTAAGAACCAGGGTGCCTTTTCAAGAATAACAAGATAGGAGAATGTTACTCAAATCATAAACAGGTGAAACCAGCATCGTGTATACAGGCATTGTCTTAATTCATAATAAAGTTACATTTGCATTGTATTCTGACTTTATGGCCTTTGGTAGTGAAAGACCTTAAAGAAATCATATTACACTGTTTTCTGATCTATGCTGTTTCCTCATCAAAAACATACCCGGAGTTGTGCTTTTGTGTCTAACCCACAAACCCTGCATAATTGAGCTCTTCTCTCAAACAGAAAACTCTTTGTTCCACCTTGTGATGCCACGTGATAACACTGGGGATGCTCCACTATTTTTTTTTTAACTCCATACGCCTTCACCAGAATAATTTGGACATTTCAGCTTTGGAATTGCCATTTTCTATTGAACAAAAAATGAAAATGTGGCTGTTAAATTGAAAACTACATGATGATCATAAAGTGGTACAGAGCATTGTGATCTTTGGACGTGTAGACTACTGATAGAGGATGAGTAAAACATGTATGAATGAAAGAAAACACAACTCTTGGTATGTTTTTGATGAGGTAACAACATATGGCTAAAAGCTCACAGGAGTTAATTTTGCATAATGAAGAACTTTTAAAGGACTAACCTGGATTCTCATCATCCTCTTTGGGTATCCTCTCGAGCAGCGTGTCCAGGGCGAGGGTGTAGTCCTTCATGATCCAGTAGGCGATGCTGCGGAGGAAGGGGTCCGGGTGCAGGCGAGAGCAGTGGTATCCCGTCCCATCTCTGTTACAGCCCAGAACTTTCTCGTACAAAAGCCCCCGGCAAGTGGGAGACTTCTCATAGTCTGCTTCATACAGTCGGGCTACGATCATGGCCAACTGGATGTCCTCCATTTTCTCCATCAGCACCTACAGTAGAATAAAGAAAAAGAAAAACAGAAATATAAATATAAGAAAAATGTAAGAAAATCGTGTCTGGGTTTTTGGGTACAGACTGTAGTACAGACTGGTACAGGTACAGACTGTAGTTTTAAGTAGTTATTGTAAAGTCAAAGTCAAATAAAACAAATAAATAGATAATATTAAAAAAAAAAAAAACATTTCAAACTTTTCTCAGACATTGACAGTGTTATTTTTGAGAAAACTTTTACTACAACTTTTACATTTACCATAATGTTCAATACCACACCAAGGCAAAAGAAAAGTTATACCAGGTACTGTACATGATTTTCTATGCAGACAAATATCCAAGAGTCTGTCCGCAAAGTTAATGATGTGGCGATATGATCCCAGACACCCTAAAGAGAAAGTGTAATAAGAAAGTCCATTATCTTTGTCTCTGCTGTGAGGGAAATAGGAATCCAGGGAGGGAGAGGAATGATTGTACTGTCAGGGTACTGGGTCATATAATGTAGGGCAGACACAATTTGGGAAAAAAAAATGTAATTGTGTTTCCCTTAGATGGTTGTTTTGTCATTTTCCTCCTGTTTTCTGCTTATTGTAGAGTCTTCTGTACCATTTCAATCACAGCACTGCAGTAACAGACTTACACTGTGGTTCAGTGGTTTAAAACATGACAAAATTACTATTAAAGGAGACTAAAGGTGTTTGCTTGAAATGTTCTACAGAATGGCTTTAAACTTATCCATCTCCATGGAGACGCAAGCTACCAGGCCAAGTTATAGACAGATCTGTGGAGAGGCAAGTTTGTTCAAAGTAACAATATTTTTTAGCCAAAAAAAGAATAAATAAAGGGAAGATACAGGTTTAATGCAATATTGTGTCCATAGAGTCAAGCAGGCAATGTCGCTCCCATCAGAAAACTTCCATACTGCGCTTTAAATCTAATACATTATCAAATATGAGGAAAATATAGCAGTCTGGAAATAAGAGCATGCATAAATTTGATTTTGAGGGACATGTTATTCTTAAATCTTACTTGCATAGTATACAGCAGGGGTTATGTTTATGCAGATTGGTTCGATGAAAGTACAATTGACTAAGAAGAATGCAGCAAATCAAAACTGCAGTTGGATTTCCCACAGGCTATTGTTTACCCGTACCTCAATGGCGTCTTTGAGTGATCCGGCCAGCAGAAAGAAGGCGGCGGACTGTTCAAACCGTTGTTTACCCAAAAGAGAGAAGGCATTTTTCAGAGCGGCCTTCCTCCATCGATCCTCAGTAAAGTTGTTCTTAAAAAACTGAGTCATCTTTTCATCGTGCTGTGACCTGAGGAGAAAGGTGAGGAATCCATCTTTAGAATCCACACAAAACTCTGGGAGGTTTGTCAAAATGGACCAATGATGAAATGTTGTGGAGCAGATGAGCACGTCTCACCTGAAGAGTCCCCACAGAACGGCTTTCTTCTTGATGGCTAAATAAAAGAGCGCAGCATCTAGAGGGTCGTTGTTTCTCTGGAAGGCGGCTTTACCCAACTGAGGCAGAGAAAAAGTTAGTTAGTAAGTACAGAAAGTATTTGAAAGCTAGATAAAGTAAGGCACTTATTTTTGTGAAGTTGGGGTTGGCCATAATAGGATAAAGGATTCAAGGGACCACAAGTAAATTTGTTTACTTCAACAAATAATTAGTAGTTTCTGCTACTTATTTGCTACTACTACTTATTTAATACAATTTTCTTTTCAAAATTATGGAGCTACAGCATACAACTTGTTGCTATACAGTGAGTCACTTTGGACATGACCAGTAGCTGATAAGTAACTAAAATCTAATAATTGGTTATATATATATTTTTTTTAATAGTTTTATTTTTCAGTGCATCAAATCTGTCTTTTTGAACAGACTGATTATAATGAGTAAAAATGGAAATAGAAGAGCAATTATGCTAAACAACGCAATTTGTGGCCCTTGCAATTCATATTAAAATTATAACACAAGTGTGGGTGAATATGATCTTATAGCCCACAGCCACAACACTAATACTGGATACTGGTATTGTTTAAAAGATAAACAAATAGAATAAAAATGCATATTGCACAATCCCATTCCCCCCCAAAGTAGTTATTGTCATGTTATCATGGTTTTTTTTTTACCTTCTCCACCATTTTGCGCAGAGTGTTGATGTTGCGTATCCACCAGCCCACGCCCACAGCCCTGAGCTCGGACCACTGGGGGTCTCCTCTCTGCATCGCCGGGATCATGTTCAACAGCTCCTCCTCTGCCTCGGAGTGAAATGCCCAGGCAAAGTGACATGTCGACAAACCTGCATCCAGCACACAACAGAGTGAGGAGAGGAGACCAAAGCTTTTTTATTTATTTACTTTTACACTTGAAAGCCGTTCAGACAATTTACTTTAATGAAACAGAATTCTCCACAAGCTACTTTAGCTTAGCATCTAAAATATGAATTCTGATTTAATAATAAGGGTTGGCTGACATGGCAAAAACGATAAATAATTTAAGCTCTTTTAATCTCTGTTATTAAACTGTACTATTAAAAATATAACAAGACAAGGTTTTCCTCAGTTTGATTACAATTTTATAAAATGCACATGTCCTAATCCTATTGTGATTTGCCCCCACAATACACTTTCTCCTGCCCTCTGCTATAATGGTGAATATAGTCCTGTTCTTACCCTGGTGGAGGAGCTGCATGCGGTACAGAGGAGGCAGAGACGTGAGCAAACACGTGTGGAGTCGCATGGCCAAAAGATACCGAAGTCCACACTCGTCCAGCGCCTCACCACCTACAACAAACAAAGAAACAACCAGCTGTTAGAAAACACAGTCTGAGTCATAAAATTGGCAAGGTACTAAAAAAGTAAAAGAAAAAGAAAAAAGACTCAATTTAGAGCAGTGGCGCTGGACTGTAGAAACTGAAAAATAGTTTTCACAAGGATCTGTTTAAAACAGGGCTGGACATTTTGGGGAAAAATACAGCAATTTCTTTTTCTAGGAAAACACTGAAATTGCCATAAATTTATGAAGTGTTTTATTACTAGGCCTTTGTTCAAAACAAAAATTTTACGACTACCAGAGGCAATCACATATGGAAGAATAAACTAATAAAGGCATCACAAGAACATTTTTGTAGAAATTCTTTTTTAAAATCATGCAATAGGAAATGATATATGATATACTACTTTAAAAAATGCTTTCTTTTGAGATTTGCTAATTGGGATCATTTCATTTTGATTCAGAATATCTTGGTCTGGAATTATTTTTAAAGGTAACATATATGAAACTCTATATATTTTAAGATGTATAAGATTGACTGGTAATTTTAAAAGACCATTGAATACAATTAATATATTTAATTGTTAAACTCAAAGCACTTTACAGCTAAGAATCATTAGAGGGAGTCTAGACTGAACTACCCACTTTCAGGTTATTTAAAAGATATAATATTTTCTTTTAAATCTCCAATTTTTTTTGTCCTTCTGGATACCTGTGTATTGTTTGTCATTGGAGCTGGTGACCTCAGCGCTGGTCGTTGCCACAGTATCAGCCAAAGCCACTAAAAACATCTGCTCAAGTCGCGTCAGGCCGGGGAGGCTGGAGTGCATGAGGTGACTGGATAGAACCTGTTAAAATAAAATAAAAACTAATAATAATGTCCTCATAAAACATGAGAATAACATTAGAGTTATACCTGAGCATGCTCGGGTCCAAAGTAGGAGGGCCCATACTGAGAGAGGTTGATCACTCTGGATTTCTTTTCTGGTTTGTCGGTGGCAAAGTTCACAAAGTCGTCTGTAGTGACTGTGGGCATCTGTGAAAGAGAAAAAAAGATCTTCAAACGTCTACTGCATAGTGTAATAAATATGTTGAACTATTCTGTGCATTGCTATACAAAGTTTGAAAGTTCAACAAAGTGCTTAATGCCCTGCAGTATGTAACTTTCTGGAGATGCTATATCACCCCCATGATTCCACAGAAACAGAAAGTTAAAACCATACTTCAGAACACTCTCCATGGAGATAGACACATATTATGCTAACCTGCTGGCAAGCCCCAAGCATGAAAAGGGGGCAGATATTACAAGTCTATACTTCTTTCTGCTCCTTTTGTTGTGATATAAAACAGAATTATTTTGTATTCTTCTTTCGTGAATGAAACCAATAATAATAAAAATTAAATTAATGAAATGACCTGCCATGGAGACAAGCAGAAAGAGCTCCTCCTCTGAGCAAATTAAGAGTCAGGATTGGGAAATGCAAGTTTTCCAGAAAACAAAAAAAGTTGCATTCTGTGGCTTTAAAGATCATATTATGTGTTTTTATTGTGACACTAAAACTACACAGAGCAGGATTTTATATTATTTTCATTGTAAACTGCAATACCAATAGAAATCTGCCCATTAACTTCCTTTTCAAAATTGCAGAATCACCTCTTCATAGTTGCATTTCACTGTAGCAATCAGCAGATTTTGTTTTCATTTTATAATGACATTAGTTCAGACCCTTTTAGTTGGAAAGGCACATTCTTGATCTTAATTGTTTTAGATTTATAGAATTGCACAAACACCGAACACATTCAATGCATTTTCTTGGCGAAATGTTTCTTGGCTTAAGGTAAGTTGCCAGTTCACTTAGTTGCCCTCTTTCATATTCATCAAAACTGTTTCTGGTATGAATTACTATGAAGACAATGATAATGTTCATTGGTCATAGTTACCTGGAAGAGGTCTGCATACTGATCCTCTCCAGACTTCTGGGTCACCTCTCCATCTGCCCCTTTTGCCCCCTTCGCGGCCTCCTCCGGCCCCTTGTAGGCGGTGTCTTGGTCGGCGAGCAGCAGCGAGTACAGGGGCAGAGGGGGGATGGAGTTGATTTCGGTGTAGTCTCTCCCTCCATCGCGCCCTGCTACGATGGTGTCTTTGGCTGTACTTCCTGTGACACTGATGGTGCGGGACAGATGGCGCCTGGACCCGCCCTCACCCGCCTCCACGTCCCTCACCACGGCGACCTCACCCGCAATGCACTTCACCAGGTGAGCGAGAATAGCCTGAGGGGTACAAGACAGTGCAGTTATTAGAATAGGCAAGAATAATGTTATTTCAAAGAGCTGTCAGACAGGTGAAGTGAACTGAGTTTTTTGTGTTTTTGTAATGAGGACCATTTTCCATCCACAGATAATAGCTGCATTAAAGGAGGTCCGTCACTTGCTTGTTTCTATGGATATGTCATTGCTCTGCCTAGAATGTTCCATAATATGACATTAAACAGCTTTACCTTATATTTATTCAATAAAAGGTGGTTTTCTAGCTCAAATATACTTAGAAACTGTAAGTTTACTGTCTGTGAGTTTATTGGCTGTGACAGAAAGGTTTATTGTCATAACGTGAAACATTTCTGACAAAAGGAATAACATCTCCATGGAGAAAAGCGTTTGACTGAACCTCCACCAGAAAAGTTACACATGCACCTTTGACGTGAGTACCATCCCATACCTTGGCGCGCCGCACTTTGCCCAGGTCCATAAGCTCGAGCAGCTGTGTGGGGTGGTACTGGGGCAGGGTGGGAGAGAGTGAGTGAGCTGCCTCAAACAGACCCCCCTCCTGTAGACCCGCTGGAGCTCTTAGCGCCTCATCTACAGCGGCACTGGTCTCAAAGACACTTTTAGACCGGGCTCTCCCTTCAAAAACTGGATTCTGGCCTCCTGAAATATCCGCTGAGGACAGGTTGCCCTCATCTCCATCGCCTGGTTTAGCATCCTGGCGCCATTGAGCGTAAACGTGCATCTCGCAGTCCATTCCTACCACTAAAATACCATCTCGAACCCAAGAGAGAGACACAGGCAGCGAAGGAGTCCCATCTACTGAAGATAACAAGTCTATTGAGCGGAGTAGAATCCACCGTGAGCGAATGCCCTGTTTTATGCTGCCTCCTAGAGGAAGGGTGATAACTGCAACTCCGTCCTTGCTGCTGGTCTGTTCGTTGACCATACCAGAGATGCGCCCGTACATGAGGATGTTGGAGCCGACGCCCACAGTGAGGATGTGGGAGCCATCCTCTTTGGAGAGCCAGTCTAGGTGGACGTAGTGCTTGATGTTGGGAGAGGTGTGGTCTCTGGTCATGTAAAGATCAGACCTGAAATGAGAATAATTTGGTTGAAAAAATGTAATGGACATAAAAACATAACAGATTTAAACAGCTTTGACATATGGTACTTTTGCTGTTATGAGAAGTTGGCGCCACCCACCGCTTACAAGAAATGTCTCCAAATGACTCTAACTATTAATATGTTTGCCTCTTGGGATTTTTTTCCTCATAAATTTTCCCAAAGCACTACACAGCCGAGGTGCCAGGTTCAACAAACACAAATCCCCTCATTCTCTTTAAAGCGAGTCAACTTGTAAACTGCACTTTATTTCAGATCCCTATTACTTATTACCTCAGCAATAACTATTCTTCAAGGGGTTCATAACTTACAGTAGTATAATACAGCCATAGTAAGGTATTTACAGTTAGTGTGCCTGGGACATTTGAAGATCAGTTTCAACATTATATTTGTATATTTAAAATGATTTATAGCTTAAATGCTCATATTAAATTGCTGTCGAATAAAGAATTCATTGCATGTGAACCTGCATCTTAACATCATTTGTATGGTTGTGCAGTCCCTCAGTCGTTCAGGTAGAATCCATTGCAAAGAAGAACTTCATTTCTGTCAACTTGACAAAGGTTTTTTGGATTTTTTGGATTATTTTTAGGTTTCACAGCTCATCTAAACAGCACATGCAGCACTGAAGCAGCTGCCTGGATGAGCTGCGAAGTGTATTCGATCAAAACGCTTTTGTATAGACAGAATTTAATTTCTCCTTCGCAATCATCCGTATGAGGAGTTGTGACAGTTGGATAACTGTAACGTATTAATATTTGTGAGTTCTTCTTATTTAACTTTTTGTATTGTATAATATGGTGTGATGGGGGTGGGAGAGCTTATGAACTGTTGATTTGTTTAGTTTAACCAGACAGAGGGTATTGTACATACAGAGCTAGATTTAATGTATCTGTGTATTGTTCTGACTGACTGTGTTTGTGCGTGAAATTTTATGACAAGCAGCAATTGGCACTGAGCCCCAAGACCACTTTCCCCAAGAGGCCAATAAAGTTTACCTTTAGCTTTTAACATTTCATTTTTACCATACATAAAATGCATTATCATGATTCGGCTCTTCAAATGAGTGAATGTTAAATGACAAAAAACCTTATTAAAAACCTAACTAAGCTTTAAACCTGACCTGCTGTAGACAAAGAGGTTGGAGTCCACGCTGACTCTGGGGTCCAGTGTGGAGGTGGGTCTGGTGAAGTCGTCCAGATGAATCGTCTGCTCCAGGACCCACTCCGAGCCCCCAGTCGACTCACACTCGTAGATCGACACGTGCATTGAGAAGTCCTGAGCACAATTAAACTGCAGGGGACACAGAATAAGAACAATAAGGATATTTCAAATTTAGAAAACAGTTCAGTGACATTGCTGCTTTAAGGGTATTGTGTCAGTGGCATCTGAGTAGTTTGAACTGATTCTGCAACAAGTCATTTTCTTGGCTGGTCTTTACTATTATGTAAAAGGGTGATTCCTACATTTGCACTTCTGTCCGGGCTGATCATGTAAATTGTTGCATTTGAAGCTGGATTAGTCAAATGATTCTAAATTACCCATAGTTATGTAGAGTTTATTGTGTTAGGAACTATAAATAATAAATATTGTAGTCTTAAGTGATTTGGTAGTAAAATAATAATAAAAAAAAAAAAAATAGAGGACAATTCCTATGATTTAAGTCTGTTCCGTATTCATGGCTTTTTGAAAACCTTTGACCATTGAATCTTATTTTGAATTGCTAATCAATGCAAAATTTTCATCACCCTAAAACCCACGGATAGGAAAGCTATGGCACGCATATAAAACAAAAGTTGGACAAAACCATGTAAGTGAAAACAGTTTCAGACCGATCTCCACATTTGCATTTATATTGCATAGTTTGAATTCAAGGTGACTGCTGCTGTAATATGAATACTATAACCCAGACAGTAGTAGACAGTGGGGGATCAGATTCCCATTTTCTACCTGTGTCTGCCTCTGCTGTTTAAACGCCACAGCCAGTCTGCCGATATAGGAGCAGGACACGGCTACAGGACGTCCTAAGACTGACACCGCACTGTTGTTGTCTTCTTCCTCGTTCATTAAGGCCCAGGGCTCCCATCGGTACACACGGCTGTCCTGCTGGTCGTCGCCGTAGCCCTCATCGGCGCCTTCAACAGCACAGTGCCAGAACCGCACGTGGGAGTCCGAGCAGGTGGTGACGATCAGGTACGGAGCCAAGCACACGGGGTAGATGGAGGATGAGCTCAAATGCCCTTTAGAAAGAGAATGGGATAGTCAATGTTGTGATTTCTACATATTCTTTAGATGTATATATTAGTATTGGAATTATCATTTGTGCTCATTAATGTCACACTGTATAGCAATCCAGCCAATTTAGAAGATACGTTCTTTACAGTAAGTACAGTAAGGTAATTTTGTATGTGAAAAAGTGTGTGTGAAATTAAAAAGTAGTAAAATGTGTGATTATTTTTAACATTCTCCTACCACAAAAATCCAAGAATAAGAATAATGTGTATTTTGTTTATTTATTCCATTATTCAAGTGTCTCAAGTGTCTAAATGGCAGCAGTAATTAAAAACATTTTGAGCCTTTTTGCATGAATACTTGAAATATAATGCCTTAAAAATAACTAAGTATTATCCGCTAGCACAGACATTTCGCAGCGTCTTACCTGCAGATGGCGTTGCTCTGGTGACCTCCACACCATGCGGCAGGTCCAGGCGTTTGCTGTAGACCAGTTTGGAGCTGAGGATGAGTTTGCTGGCAGACTGGAGGTTTGCTGTGGAGGCTGAGCGAGGCAGAGGTCTGACGGGAGAAGACTCTGGAGACGAGTCTGGGTTCACCATCTGATTAGGAACCATGAGCTGGCTCTGAAAGCTGTAGTCTGGACTCTTCTCATCTGGGCACAGAGACAAGATGTCATGGAGGTTTTTCTTTTCTTATAGTTTGACAATCTCTGCCCATTATTAGTTTTTTTCCACTCTTAAATGTGCATTGTGTAACTTTTCTGGTGGAGAGTATGACAGCTTTTTGTCTTTAGGGGTATGCTATTGCTTTGCTTGACATTAAAAGTCTATTGAGCTATTAGAGGTGAAATACATTTAAAAACATGCATATTATGTCCACCAAACTGATCTGTACCTTCGCCTGCTTGTCTCTATGGATATAGATAAGTTTAATGCTTTACTGTGAAACATTGTAGGCTGAATAGTTAAGTACATCTACTTGGAGACTAGCACATGGCAATCCCTCCGCAAGAAATGTTACGCAGTGCATCTTATAAACATGTTCTGTATAAGCTATTAACTAAGAAAATCTTATGTAAAAGGAATAAATTATATTCTACATATGCAGTTTAATTTTTAATCATATAATGCATGATGTTTAGAGCATTTATCTTGACAAGAATATATTAAAATAATAGCAGCTAACATTGAAGCTGGTGACTCTTGGTACTCTGATTGGACCATTTAATGCCTTTTAATGCAGTATTAAGTATTCTCTAACTAAATACATTATCAAAGTATTCTTCCAGTCACTGAATTCAAAATACTGAGTCTATGTAATGAAGCAGCTGCATGGACTTACCAACGCAGGCCTGGACAGACTGGAGATGAAGGTGCCACATTTGAAGCACAGAGTTCCTGTTCAAATCCTTTTCAATCACAACCAGGAAAAACTTCTCAGAAAATGGAGGAGGCTGGTAATCTAAATACAGCAAGATAATAATGCAATTGTAAGTCAAAAACCCACAATATATATTTTTGGGTGTGAAAAATATCTTGTACCTCCATCACTAAATGTTGAAGGTGTCACTTCTGATTTTGGAGGTTTGTACCCAAGAATGAAGTCCTCTTGGAAGACATGCAGCAGCTGAGTGTTGGACCCACACTGTACACACACAAAGTACACTGGTAACTACGGCAATTTAAGAAAACATATTATGCTTTTTATTCATGTATTTAGAGTGAAGTTATAACATACATAAATTATGATTTTCCATTTTGTTAATTGTAAACCACAATATTGATCTAAAATGCCCTAATAACAGAAAGAGCTCCAGTGACTTCCTGTTGAAAACTGTAGAAGAGACAAACCCCGCCTCTTCATGGCAGCATTTCACTGTAGCAACCCATAGATTTTATGGCTGTGTGACCAGTTTGAACCCTGTATGTATGTACCATGAATGAAATTTTCTGAATAATCTCAAGTAAATACAGAGCAGTGAGTGGAGGTTGGGAATGAGTCGAAACCGTAATTTTCTGAGCACTCAAATACAAGACATAATTATACTCTATTATACTTTATGCTGTTTATACACTGAACTGAACTGAGTATTTCTGTTTATTATTATTGCTTTTATTATTGTGCAGAACTTTATAATGGCTTTATCTGTTTATGAAAGTGCAATACAAATAAAGGGGATGGTTAAAGACAGTTAAACGCTCATGAAAGTCGATTGTATGTCCCTTATGTCCCTTTAAATTAAAACATAAAGTATCATGTGGTTGCATATTGACAGAAATGAGTTTAACCTGGTTTGTAATGACATCCAACTCAATGATACATCCAGGCCTGGCTGTAGACTGTTGGCTCACAATGTTGAACACTTCGCCCACCAGTTTCTAAACAAGAACACAGCAATTACTTTATATATATATACACAGAACATGTAGATGCAGTCTGATAGAAAATAAGTTCGCAAAAGACTTCTGACTTAAAAGTGCAAATGGCAGGTTATACTACAAATTTTCCTATGCCAGAGATAACCTCAATATATTCAAGATTTGTATTTATTTATTTATTTATTTTAGAGGAGTTTATAATTATTTCCTGGTTGGAAGAGGCAATTGCAAAACAGTTATCTGGCAAAAATAATGTTAACATCGCCCAAAACATGTCTAACTTGCATAATATTTATGATAAGACTAAAAAAAATAAAGAAAAACTGCTTTATTTTGTTAAAAGAAGGATCAAATTGCCAAGAAAAAACACATTCAGTAAGTGTAGATTGGTATTTTTGTATTTTTCTTGACAAACTGATGTAAAATTATGATGCATATTTACCAGATACTATCCCACAAAACCATTAGAAAATTGGAAAAAAAACATGCAAATCTGTCATATGTACTTAAGTATATGATTTATATATGAATAACAAATAAAGAATAATGATGTAAATTCAATATGACAAACGTACAGAGGTTTCTGGATCAGACAACTCGTCTAGTAGTTTCCTGGCATCCACCACAGCTTGGTAGAGGCGAAGATTTTTTCCATCTGAAGCTACGAAGCAGGCACTGGCACTGTTACAGTAAGTCCCTGATGGGGGAGAGAAGTGAAAAGTTTAATCAGCGTCCTACTTTGTAAGCATAAATTAGCTACTGTTAGAACTCTGTGTATGAATGCACAAGTATCTGACTCAAAATCTCACAAAGACAGAACAAGGAGGCGTCAGTAGTTCACATTGTTACTGCTTGTTTATGAAATTGTATGTGCTGAAGAACTCTTAGCACACACAATTGGCTTATTAAGGTACTTCCTTCAGTGGCAACATGAGACTGCAAAATCCATACTGTGAAATACTGTTCCAGCTACAGGATCAGCCCATTTTAGGTTTATAAAATATGCCAGGAGCAAACCCAGCCAGACAAATGTTCACCAACATTTCAACAACATATTAAAGCTACCTGCAATTAGACTGGGAAAGGGAGGGGGAAACAGGATTTACATCTGTCATTGTGAAAAAAAAATCAAATACAAATAGGTGATAGCTTTATTTCATTCAATTATTTCATTTATATGCTTTAATTTAGTATTGTCTTCATCACAGCATTTGATTAATTCTGCAAACTCTAAAATGGGACCTGCCCATGAACTGCAGATGGAAAGCAGCAGCAGCAAAATCTAGTTCAAATCATCTTTTTGTTTGTAAGATTAATGAATTTGTACATGGTCCTTGAAAAATAAACAAGAAAGAAAGAAAGGGACTTTTATATATTTATTTCTAAATCTTTTTGTTAGTTTGATGTTCCTGCCCACCAAAAATTGTTCCACACTTTGTTAAACTAAATTAAAAGAGACAACTATCAGATTCAGCAAACATCACCGTGCACAGCGCACACACAAACAAATAGTTATGTCTCATTTCAATTGTATCATAACTATCCATTTTAAGCATAAAATCCATAAAAACCTTTAAAGGTACACTATGTAACTTTATTGAGGAGGCCCGTCACCAGCTTGTTTTCTATGTCATTGCCCTGCCTAAAATATTCCACAGTATGATATTAAACAGCTCTACCTTACATTCATTCAATTACATGTTGTTTTTTGCTCAAAAATATCTTGAAAAACAGGCATTCAGACTATCCACAGATATGACCTGTAACTTGGTCTGGTTTTGGTCTCCATTCCAGACACAGCAACAGCATCTCCATCAAACATTTGATGGACCCTCCATAAGAAAAGTTACATCTTGCACCTTTTAATTATCAATGCACCCACAAAAAATAGACCACGTTTACCAAGGACTGTGCTGGGGATGAGAGTGGGCAGCCATGCCACATTACTGAAGGCAGAGGTGTGGAGAGAGTTGATGCGGGCGAGTTCAGACACCCCCCCAGTGCACGACAGGGGCCCGATGTGGTCCACCCTCCACAGGATCAGCTCACTGTAGATGGCATTAGGGTCATGGAAGGTGCGAGTAGCTGCATTACGAAGCTGCTTCCTGGAAGGACAAAAATAGCTCTGTCTCAGTGTCATTCATGATTTATGAGTTGTTGTATTGTGTTACAAAATGCTAAAAGTGTATCCATTGTGTCTGCCCCAATCATCTTTTGACTGTCAGAGTAGCTCCAAGGTTTTCCAAATAAATTTAAGACGTCACGACTAACTTGTCAACAAGTGCTGCTCATAGGCGCTGAGGGCAAAGTCAGTTCAATTCATTAACATTGATAATAGATGATGATTTGAACAACAATGCTGCATCACTTTTTTTCCATACTGAGAAAGAAGTTGGTTGCACCACCAATGATAGTGTCGTTTGCAACACTTTCTTTCAGGTTAGTTGTCGATAAAATAGATTCTAATTTTGAGTTGCTTTTATAGTATACTCCATGGGGGGGAAGCAACATTGAATTTCCTGTGGAATCAATAGTATATATCTTTAATGTTCCATCAAACAAT
>JACN01043944.1:0-31533 GCA_000787155.1 Scartelaos histophorus | reverse complement strand
CTTTTGTTAGTCACATAGAAATAGAAGATTTGAGGGCGATGGAGAAGATAAAACTGAACATTGTGTAAAACATGACAGATGGCACGTGCACATATGAAAAGTAGCTGGTGACTATTTTCTCGGGCGGACGTGCTCACTGCCTTGGAACAGTCCCCTCTATGTGCGTATGTGTGCGTAATGACTGTGGTGCTGTCTCCTCTGTGTTGATGTGGACTCGCCGCCTGCCGCTGCCTCTCTCACGGCTCGTATTTCTGGATAAATCGTTACAGGAAACTTCGTGACACGGCCGTAGCTGCGTCCCGTCCCCTGCGAGCCGCTGCTGGGTCCGGTCCGAAACCATGAACCAACCAAGACCGGACGAGTTCAAACCCCCTCCTGAATGCCCGGTGTTCGAACCCAGTTGGGAGGAATTTGGTGATCCTTATGCCTTCATCAATAAAATACGGCCCATCGCTGAGAAGACTGGCATTTGTAAAGTCCGTCCGCCCCCGGTGAGTGTAAAAACATACCCGAAAAACACCGTGGGGTCGCTGGGATGCTGATTTGGGTTGAGCGTAAAGAAGACGGCTGCGGATGGAGAGTCTCGGGGATTTAAATGGACTCTTCAACATGGCGGATACAAGGCTACTTTCATTCTTTGTGCTGTTGCCGCTAGCCGGCTATTATTTATGATATTTGCGTTGAAACTTGCTGTTATAGTTGTGCAGTGGCCCGGTTGGACAATTCATATGCGTTGTTCTTAAGGAAATGTTGTTTACGTCGCTGCGTAATACAAAGATTCATGTGTCCCTTAGCCAGGATAGGCTAACATTAGCAAACAGCACTAACCTGTCATAATTTAGGCATTGACAGAGGCTATGCGGAAGAAGACCAGCAGATAACAATTATGATTAAGTCAAATAAAAGATTAAAATCCATATTATTATAAAACATTTTCTATATTGTCTATAGCCAAGGCATGTTTCGACAATTTGTGGATCTTTTGGTGAAGACCTTATGATGCACTGGCAGACTTAGTCTCAGACTTTCTGGTCAACAGGCCTAAAATCTAAATAATGTAATTACCTTTTTATGCTATAAGTTATATATATATATATTTTTTTAAGTTTTATACATATATGTCATTATCACTGTGTGGTACATCCAGTACTTTGATATTTTCAGAAAAGCATGCCATTTGGAAAAATAAAAAAATATTGAATTTAAAGGTCACACAAGGTTATGTTACACAACTTTTTCAGATTTTGAGCATTATTTAGTATTTTATTGAAGATTTGCCAATGTTTCTTGCTTGAGGCTTGTTGGGTGGTGTCCTCCATGTTGGCTTTGTGGTAAGCTGCTGGTGAATGAGGCTTCCATCTGGCCATTTTGTTTGTCAGTGGGGGATGTGGGCTACTGACTTATATTAAGATTTTAGGCTTATGGTGGCACAGTTATGAATCAAGTCAACCAGTATTAATTTGTCTTTTGACAGTTGACCCAAAAAATGACTGAGGATAGCTGTTTTTGGTTGACAATACCTGTAGTGATACAGATAGTGTTATTGGTGTAGGTAGGCCATATAATGATACTGATAATGATATTCTTCATTCTTAATGCTAATTAATTAAATATGTTTATTTTTCTTTGTGCATATCTGTTCTATCTGTACTCTCTAGGGCTGGCAGCCTCCATTTGCTTGTGATGTTGACAAACTACACTTTGTCCCTCGTATCCAGAGGCTCAATGAGCTTGAGGTAAACAATATAGTGTTTTATTTTTTATTTTATTTTTATGTAATTAGCTTCTTACCAATAGATTATTAAGTATCATTTTCTTTATAATGGGTTAATTACACATATGAACTCAAATACAACCACTGTAGTAAAAGGTTTGTAATTACATGTTAATTCCTTTTGTCATTATTATTTTCCAGTCGTACATGCTGAACCTCATAATTTTTCACAGCTGGCCCTTTACTTGCTTTACTTGCTGTGTTGGGTTGTGGGTTGTTTTCGAACTGTAGAATGTGACAATGCCAATTCATTCAAATGAGGGGAGGAGTCAGTATTCTGCTACTGGCTATATGGAATTGCATTATCAGACGAAATATTCAGTAGAAAAATCAACAAGTGTCAAAATGTATGTAATCTCGATACTTGCATAATCACATCAAATAACTTGGCTTTATAACTCTTCATTTGGCCTGTCTCCATTTCATTTCAACGGTAGGCCTACTGAATGCAGTGACATTTGAAAACCAGCTGTGCCGTCATGTTATTTTGTTGTCACAGGCCCAAACCAGAGTCAAGCTCAACTTTTTCGACCAGATCGCCAAGTTCTGGGATTTACAGGGATGTACACTGAAGATTCCTCATGTCGAGAGAAAACTCTTGGATTTATACAAGCTCAACAAGGTGAATTTATCAAAAAGACCAGAAAATGTCAAAATTAAGTGTTTTGTTTTGTGTGAAAAGAAAACATTTTTTCAAACCTAGAAACCAAAAACAGAAAAAAATGTTTTTATTAACTATGTGATAAGATTCGTTATATCATACTTTTTGTATCATACCTTAAAAACATTAATGTGATTTCCAAATAAGTTGATAATTTTGTAGTATAGATTTCTATCAATTTATATTATTTTTACCATTATCCTACTATGACTTTTCAAATTCATTTGAAGAATTCATTGTAAATTTGATTCATCTTCACATTTCTATATGTTGTCAATGTTGTCACTGTTATTATTTGTCTTTAATTAGTATTATCCAGTGGGTGTAGCCACAAAAGTGCAGAAATATAAGTTTTAAATTATTTGTGGCCGTACCGGCCTGTCAAAGCATGATCTTGTCAGATCTCAGAAGCTAAGAAAGGCCCTGCCTGGTTAGTACTTGGAAGGGAGAACACTGGGAATTCCAGGTGCCACAGTGATGTGCTAGTCATAAAAACTGTCGTTGTGTTCTTAGGCAAGGCTGCGGTGGTGGTCGGAGGGGCCGATGGCACAGATTGGCAGCCATCAGTCTGCCTCAGGGCAGCTGTAGCTACATCTGTAGCTTACCACCACTGAGTGTGTAGTGGATGAACAATGAACTGTAAAGTGCTTGTGTCATGGTGTCATGAAAGGTGCTATATAAATGAATTCATTAATTTGAAAGATTAGACAGCAAGTTTGTTATATTTTTAATTTAAATCTAATTATGAAGCATTTTTTTTCTACCAAGGCAGAACACCGTGACATCATGTTTGATCAAAAATGAGTTAATGTCATTTTGGAGGTATTTGAGACTTCATTTATCATGTGAATAAATAATGTGAAAAATATTTAGCTCAAAATTGACCTTTGTCGCTTATTTGGCTGTTAGTGTACTCAGCCTTTGTATCATTTGGCAAAAATAATGAGTCGTCCAGAGTCAAAAAGGCAGTAACAGTGTCAAATAAGGAGTCGACTCCTTATTTTTGCCACATTATACAAAGGCAGAGTACAGTAACAGCCAAGCAGGGGTCAAAGGTCAATTTTGATATTTTTTGCATACAAATAATTCTTTATTATAGCAACTAGTTGTCAAATTTTGGTAGTCCATATACTTTTTTTCTGGACAAAAATGTTTCTCAGTTTCACACTCTGGCAAGTTAAGGTCTTTTGCCTTTATAGGGCAGAATAGGTATGCCATATTTGCTTATTTTCAAAACAACGTTGTGTTTATATTATGATCATTTAAGTGTTTCAAAATCTCTCCTGTCCTCTGTTCAGCTTTCACCAAACAATTAAACTCTGTCTTCCAGCTTGTAGCAGATGAGGGGGGCTTTGATGTGGTCTGCCAGGAGAGGAGATGGACCAAGATCGCGGTTCAAATGGGCTTTGCTCCTGGAAAAGCGATTGGATCTCACCTTCGGTCTCATTACGAGAAAATCCTGTACCCCTACAACCTGTTCCAGAGTGGAGCAAACCTGCTGGTGAGTGGAATTACTTATTTTAGCCTGTGATATTGTACTGCTTCGAAGCATGATAAATCTTTGAAATGATAAGTAGTTTGTTAAAGGTGCAATATGTGTCTTCAGTCACCTGCTTGCTTTGACGGTTTCACAGTATGATATTAAAGGGCCCACATTATAATATAATGTTTCCTTATCAAAAACATAGCTGTTGTGTTTTGTTTCATTCACACAGCATAAATCTTGCATATTTAAGCTGTGGTCGTCTCTCAAACTGAAAACATTCCGTCTTGTGATACCATGCAGCAATACAGAAGTGCTACACTGTGTTTTTAAACTCCATACTATTTAACTAGAATAATTTGGCAATTACAGCTGTAAAATCAGCCAATCTCTACTGAGCTAAAGGTAAAATCTAGCTGTTAACTCAAAAAGCACTGCAGATAACCAAATCCAGGAGTGCTCAAACATGTTGATAAATTAACTATAACTATATTCTAACATGACTTGTAGCTCGTAGTAAATTTTGTGAAATATAGGACCTTTAAACTTTCTTCTCATTTATACTGAGACTGTATTGAGACAATAAAGTGATACCGTAGGCCAAGTTACAGGTCAGATCTGCGGAGAGGTGAGCCTGATCCCTGTAAGAATGCAAGCCTAAGAGATCAAATGAATGCCATAGCGCTAAACATTCTAGGCAAAACAATAGCATCTCCATGGAGACAAGCAGGTGGCAGAACCCTTACCATAAATGTTACATAGTGCACCTTTAAAAATGTTATTTGTGAGTGCATATGTGTAACTAATGCAACTAATATCTACCAGGGAGGTTTTTAACAGACAGAAAATGAAGATGTAATGATTTTTTTTAATGGTTAGACTCTGGTTCTTAGATCCTGCCAGGTAGAGACATGAGTGATGTGATGACAGGGGAAAATGTTTGTGGAGAATAGAGAGAGCCTGATGGGTTTGCAGTGGAGGTTTATTGCATTGTCCATCATTGCAGGTGCACTTTTTCCAAGACAAGTTTCCCTCTAGGACAAAAATATATTCAATTGATTTAGTTTGAGGAGGGATGGGGAAGGCTATTGGGATGTTAGGAAAAAAGAGGGGAGAGAGAGTGCACTTAAATAAATGACTTGAAAGTGATGGGCTAATTTGAGATACTAAAGTTCTAACTATGACTGACAGGTGATGTACAAATAGTATATGCAGTCTCCCTGGTTGAATTAACTTTGCATCATTTAAAGGTGCACAGTGGAACTTTTAGGGTGGAGAGTCCACCACCTGCTTGTTTCCATGGAGCTATTTTTGCTTTGCTTGATATATTGCACAGTGTGGCTTTTAACACAGATCAGTGGAGAAGTGATCACACTCACACTAAGAAAACATGTTTTTCATGGTATTTATAGCAACAACTGTAACTGTAACTGAGTACATGCTATATGTAAGTAAGTAAATAAATGTTAAGAAAAAAATATAAGTTTAATGCTATACTGTGGAACACTGCAAAGCAAAAGACATCTTCATGGAGACGACTATGTAATGGACCCTTCACCAGAAAAGTTTCCTTTAAATAGTGCACCTTTTTAAATATTTGAGAAAGAATTTGTGTATATTCTGAGCATTTGTGCTCATATTGTCAACCCACATTTGGCCGAGAGTTGGGTTATAGATTGGTAAATTGTGGCCATGTTTTGGTCACATTAAGTTCACTCCCACTCTCTCTCTCAGGCCCCAGAGGCAGCTTCCAAACTGATGCGTTTGGAGGCTGATCCTGAAACTGAACAGGTATGTTTTTTGGGCCTTATAAAACCTCATTTAACATGCATGAGTATTGCTGTTATGGCTCTCTTAACTTAACATGTTCTTTTCATTGTATTGGAGTTATACAATCCAAACAAGCTGGTTTATTCAAATGTCAAATGTAGCTAAGGAGGGTAACGTACAAAAAATTTATTTTTGAATTTTCTTAGACTTTAGACTATTATTTAGGTCTTCTCACTATTCATGTATAACTAGTTATCTTTCACCTCACATTTAAAAAGTAACTAAAACCATTTTTCTCACTCTGAGCATGACAGTCTGACCAATGGAATGGAATGGAAAATGTTTTTGTTGGTTTTTTTCAGTCACAGGAATCAGATTACGATTTTTTATAATAATTTTTGTACTAAGAAATTAACACAAATTCTATTTGTTGCGTTCAATTCTTGCAAACTAAACAAGATGGTGTATCAAAAATTCTAGGGATATGGCAATTGTTACGAGAAAAAACTTAACAATACTGTATATTGCCACATAAAAATGTAGTAGTAAAAGTAATAGATAGTAAAGCCTCCCATTGCATGAGGAACGAGCACGACCCATTCTATGGGGGCTCTATTTGGATATTTTATAAAATGAACATAAATTCTATTCAAAAGAAAATACACATTGCTCATTTTTTCATCCTAATACATTCAGTATTTTTCATAATACAGGTTGTTTTGTACCATGTATCTTTACTGATTTCCCTGTAACTTCTGCTCATATCTGTCCACTTTGATTTGGCATGTCTCTCTTTATCTGCTGTGCTCACTGTGTCAGGGACAAACTGTAACTACAGTGTCACTATATAACTTATTTCCTCGGTCTTTTCTTAAAACTAGAAACTAGAAACTAACTTAAGTTAGCTATTAAGGGATAGGCAGTTTAGGTTTTCTTTTTGTCAAGTGACTAGGCAATGCTTGTGTAACAGGCCTCTGTTGGTTTTTATTTAATTCAGTTTTTATTTTACAAACATACATAGAGTTGTGTTTTGTTCCATTCGCACATTTAACACACTAACTCTGCATAGTTAGGGTGAGATCTTCTCTCAAACAGGAAACACTGTTCCACCTTGTGATGTCATGTGATCCACTGTGTTTATAAAGCTCATACATCTTCACATCATTTGGGCAATTTCAGCCCTGGAATTGCTAATCTCTAATGAACAAAAGGTAAACATTAGCTGTTAACTTGAAAACTAAACTACCCCTTTACCCTTTATCACTCTGTTGTGATGTCACAAGGTGACATCACAACAGAGCATTCTGAGTTTTAGAGATGTAGACACACTAATAAAAAAGGATTACTCAAACATCTGTCAATGAAATGTAACAACTCCAGGTATGTTTTTGAACATACAACATTAGAACATGACAAAAAGCTCACAAGAGCCCATTTTGTGTCATATACGACATTTATTATAATTTATTATAATATTTTAGCAATTAAAATTATATTGGTGACCTGAATAATCACAATTATCAAATTTAATCTTGACATTCCTATCTATAGATACCATTGTTCCCCTTATTATGTGTGTGTGTATGTCCCACAGTGTGTTCAGAAGCCAGCGGAGAGTAAAGATCCAGAGAGTTTGGGTGTGAAGGACCAGCCTCCAAAACTGACCCCTGAGTCCAGCACCCGCAGAGCCAAACGCATGAAGACTGAGGTGAGGCTTTAATAAAATGGGAAATACTAAAGCAGAAGGATTTAATGCAAATATAGGTGTAGGCCTATCATGATAACATATTTGTAAGTTAAAAAAAGGAAAAATAAAACAAAAACAATAGTACATGTTCACCATTGTTAATGAGTATGCTGATATAAATAAATTAAACTTTTAATGAATCATAGAAGTTATTTATTCAACCCAGATCTTATCATACTAACCATAGTAGAAAAAAAAAATCCTGACTAGTACAAAGAAAAAGTACCCATGTCAAATACTGACCCCAAAAATCATTGTTACATAAATCATGAATGAAATGATCACATTATTGATCACATTAATGATCACATTATTGCGATAAGCCTATGTGTTTTTTGGTATCTTTTATTATTTTTAGTAATGACAACAATTTTGTTGCTTGTTTAGAAAAAGGTAACATCTTTAAACTTGCAGTACATTTGATATATTCACTGGTTTGATAATTTATAAGGAGGGTATTTCATATTAATTTTGCATAAACTTTGCGTAGTCTTTTAAAAAAAAACTGCATTTTCGTCGGATGGAGATGGTTTCATTATTTATTTATATTTTAATTACTTTATTATTATTTTTAATTTATTAAGGCCGCCACACACTATGCAATTTCTTCTCTCGACTTTTTATCTTCATGTGTGATTTTGAAGCTGCTTCGCTCCTCATGTGTGTGGTGTCAGTGTTAGATCGTAACAACCAAACATCAGCAACTCTACAGTAACAGCCAATAAAACAGAGCACCGGGGCAGAAAGACGCAACATACAAACTTGGGATATAACGGAAATAGAGACTTTTTTACACACCTCTTGTAAAAAGGTACATTTAAAGTGCAGCATCTCATCCACATTATCCATAGAAATTATCCTCCACAAATAATGGACATCCAGTCCACAAAACCGCACTATTAATCCAGTTTGAGGTTTTCTATGAAAGCAAAACGTGTCTGTTTACCTCCACACAGTGCAGGGTTCGAGGTGAAGCTGCAGATTAGTGCTAATCACTCTATTTCCTGTGTACTTTATCGCCAATCTTTTATGCTTTAAAAATCATGTATCTGAAATATTACAATATTGCACCCATAGATATAAAAGAAGTGGACTAAGTGAGTGTGACGTCACCCATAGTGTTCAGCGCCACTCAAATGAGGCTCGCACTGCTAATGGTTACAGGAGCGAATCTGAAGCTAGGTTCTAAATAGGATTTTTTTGTTGGACAAAATTGTGAAAAAAAATATTCAGGATCATATAGAACTGATTAATACGGACATTTTAAGACCAAAATGATGAGGCTCACTGCAGCAGTTACAAAGACAGAGGCGACAAGATTTTAATGTAAGTCAATTGGAGCCAGGGTCAGACGGAGCCGGAAGAGTTTGGCAGGCAGCAGCTAGTGCGTTAGCTATGTCCATTCATATATACAGTCCATGATTGCACCACATTTCACAAATAATAATTAGACAGTTCTGACTGTATCTAAACTCAAAGTGCAGTGCTCTGATCATTTGAACACTTAAGAGTCTCAAAGCAAGTGATTTTACTGTAGACAGGAAACGTGCTCACAACTTTATATCCTGTGGTCTGCAGCCATATCTCGCTGCAGTCTTTGCGACCGGAGATGTTAAGCCTCATAAGATTCTCTTCATGTCTTTGGTGTGCGCTTTTTGTCCCAATTTTAAAAATCATTTAAGACCAAAAAATCCTCTAGTGTGTAGCAGCCTTTAGTGTGCTGCGGTATGATTATTGTCATATCGTGGTATCGATGCTTTTATTGTACAGCCCTAATTGCTACCCAATATAAAAGTATTTGAACTGTCATTTGAAGCAGGTAAAATAATGACACCCAAAGGAAAAGTATTGGCTTTGAAATTGAGTTGGTTTGATCTGAACAAAGGCCTAAATTGACTTATCACAAAAGGTACATAGAAAAGGCTGTAAATAACACAAGATCCCGTCTCCCTGGCGTCTTTTTATGTGTAAAACCTCCTAACACAGTGTTAACAGTTTAGGAAATCTATGATCCATTTAGTTAATAATGTAGTTAATTAGATAATATTTCTGTGTTCAGTGTTAATCCTCCTGAATGAGATTATGGATATGTTTACAGTTGTCCTGGTTTGGTCCTGGTTAGAGTACAGTTTAGTCCTGATGTAGATCTAGCTTTGCTCAGTTCTAGTCCTGGTTTGATCTTGGTTTATTCAGTTCCATTACATTCAATTTAAATTTTAAAAGGCCCATATTACAGTATTCTCTGGTCTAGGTTATAATGTTGTTTCCTTATCAAACACATACCTAGAGTTGTGTTTTGTGTCATTTGCACTTGTTTAACCCAGAAATCCTGCATCTTCTCTCACATCTATCTCACATCTGCATCTATCTCTGGATAACCCTCTGTTCCACCTTGTATCATGTGGAAGTGCTCCACTGTGTTTTAAAACTCCATACACCTTCACTAGAATAATTTGGATAATTTCAGCTCTGGAATTGCCACTCTCTATTGAACTAAAGGTAAAGGGTAGCTCTTAACTTGAAAACTACCACAGGACATCACAAGGTGGAAGAGAGCATTTTGAGACATACTAATAATAGTTACTCAGACATTTGTGAATGAAACAAAACACTACTCCCGGTAAGTTTTGGATGAGGTAACAGTATTCTAAAGCTCACAAGAGTCAATTTTGTGTAATATTGGGCCTTAAATTAAATTTGAATAACTACAATGATTTTAATGTCACAAAGTTTAAACAGTTTTTTTTCCTCTATAGAGTGTCTGTGTCAAAACTGAGCCAGGGGAGCCCGGGGAGAACAGGCCCAACCTCAGACGAAGGATGGGCTCTTTTGTTGCCAAGCCAGAACCAGGTGTGTGTTTTATTTATTACATTTATCTATATTTGCCTATTAGTAATTAGAAGGAAAAAAAATCTAAAGGGTATTGTGTTTCATTTTCTTTTTATAGAGAAAGAAATTCCCATCCAAGTGAAACAGGAGCCAGTTGAAATCCCAGAGCCAATCTATGAACCTGATAAATTCAAATCTCGCTATAAGAAGCAAGTCCTGCCTCCAATCCCCCCAAACCCAGTAAGTCCTGTTTTGCAGTCTATATAGTCATGTGTGATGTGTAAAAAAAAAAAAAAACAGGAGTGCTAATTAGGTGCTTCCTTGGCTGTTGATGGGTTGTTGGGTTGGTTTTTTTAGCTGCATTTTAAATGATACATGGGTCATTTTATGAAGCGTCGGCACACTGTTCCCTGCTGTCACTGTGCCTCTGCCCAGGGACTACACACGAAAATTAGTTTGTAGCTAAATCTTGTCTGTGCAAAACATTTAACATGATTAGAATTTATATAATTCAATACACATTGTAACTAGGTCCTCACAGTTACGTTACACAATTTATAGGCCTATATTAAATGCATATTTTTTGTTTGCTGGATCAATTTCTATTATATAAGTCCTTGTTTTACTGTGCTTTTACACACCTTTTTGCAGTCAGTAAAAGCCCAAGATAATAAAGAGACTTTTGATATCTGCTGTTAGATGATAATATTGACTTTGTTGTAGTACTAGTATTCAGACACTGCTTTAAAGAACCCTTTAACCGAGTAGTTGTCACCGCAGAGTGCCCCTTGCTCTGCCTTTGTGCAGGTGGACCTGGTGGTGTGTCTGGTCTGTGGGAGTGGGGAAGACGAGGACCGGCTGTTGCTATGTGACGGTTGTGACGACAGTTACCACACCTTCTGCCTGATCCCGCCTCTCCATGACGTGCCCAAAGGAGACTGGAGGTGCCCCAAGTGTCTGGCACAGGTGTGCACTTACAACACAACAGTAGTAGCAGCAGTACTCTATTTATCGTCCATGGTCTATAAGCTTGAAAATAAATTGGTATACCTTCTTGTTCCTTACCTTGCAATTTAACAAAATAAAAACTAACACATGGAATATTAGTGACTAAAGATGCGTTCACACTAGTCCAATCGAACCTTTCCTATGAACAGATAGCCCCTAAAGCTTGGTACGTTTGTCCAGTGCAAACGAACCATGCCCAGGTGCGGCGGGGTTGGGACTTTGGCCCAGGTGAGGAGGTGCTTGTATACACGCACACATAATTTGTTTGCAAGCTCTGTCTTGTGCGCAGAGAAAATAAGAGGAAAGAAATTAATGCTGAGTTCTGCTTTTAAACTCAGAGCGAATCCTTCAGTATGGACTGTAGACAGAGCATAGACTGTATAAAAGAAGTGTAAGCGAGTCTGACATCACCCCTAGCGTTCAGCTCCACTCAAATGAAGCTCCGGATGCTAACCGTTACAGGAGCGAATTTGGAGTATCATAGCAACTACAAGAGCCAATCATGATTGACATCGTTAAATGTGTCCGCCCTTCTCACCAGAGAGCGGCAAATACTCTGCTCTGCACTGTTCTGTACCATTTATCTGAACACGGAGGTGATAGTTACATTGGGTGCTACTACACATCTGCACAGGTTTTATTTAACTAATAAATCAAGTACCATAAGTTTATTTTGTTTATCTTATTTACCAGAAAAAATGGAGAACAGTGGTCTATGTCTTGGGATGTATTAGCACAATTAAATGCCGAACAAGCCATGACAAACTGTAAATTAACCTGTATTGCTATATATTAAGACTAAAAGAACAAATTAAAAAGTACAACAACATGAAAAAAATTGTCTAACAAGTGAAAGTTGTCAGATGCACTCCCTGACAATCAGATAACACAGTTAAATCCTCAAACAAAAGGGCAGGGGTCCATTGATAGTTTTAATACATGCCTTGGTCCACTTGTTAAAAGCCCGGAAAAATTGTGCTGTCGTACACAGATCTGACCTGTAACTTAAACTGGTACTGCACCTGTCAATGGATATGTAGTTTAATGCCATACTGTGGAACATCTGGCAAAGCCAGAGCCAAAGCGGTAAATAGGTTAATATTTCCAAACCAGTCTGATTTTGATTTGGTCTGATATTTTGAATATTTTAAACTGATTTTAAACTTACTTAAATTTTTATTCTTTATTTTTATTCTTATTTTTTTAACGTCACATGTATTCTCTATAGAGTACTAACAAATCAATACTGAGGTTTCAAATGGGTCAGTCAGAACAATTGTTTACAGGTATTTATTGCTGCTGTTTGTGATTTTTCAGGAGTGCAGCAAACCTCACGAGGCATTCGGATTTGAGCAGGCATTCAGAGACTACTCCCTCAGAGCGTTTGGGCAGATGGCCGATGCTTTCAAATCAGACTACTTCAACATGCCTGTCCACGTGAGTACAACTAATATGAAAGACACATTTTCACCTGATCATATTTTCATATTATTGCATTTATTTAATGGGCAGAATATCCCAGTCAATTCAAGATTCAAACGTTTTTTGGGGGGTTGGACAAGTTACAAGTCCTTAGAGTACAGGTCATCGCACCCTCACCTTCCACCTCGGGCTCCCTATCATCCTCCACACCCCCCATACTGTATCATAACTGTTAACTGGACTTGGTTGATGGAGGAAATGCACATCTACATCTTGGTTACTGCTATGGATATCTACCTCATGTGGCCTACTACTGCAATGTCATTGTGTGTACATGTTACATTAGTACTTTACATTAGTTAATTATGGCATCATAGTTACGTTGATTGATTGATTTATACAAATATATACTGCATTGTTCATTGCTTTCTTTCCATGGCATTTTGAGGTTGTTTCATTCAGCCTTGTCCCTTGATTACTTTGCATCTATTACTGCTGATAATTTATGCAAACATTTTTAGTACTCTCACTGTCTGAGTTGTATCATGTATACTATGAATGATGCAGAACTTCATTATCAAGTTGAAACAGTCTTGATTGATAGTAAAGTGTATATTGTCATAATGTTTAGTTTTGTTTTTTTATATTATCCGGTCATTACATTTATCCACAATGCAGCTCTTTGTGAGTAAAACTGTTCACATGGATTGCATTTCTTGTTTTCCAGATGGTGCCCACAGAACTGGTGGAGAAAGAGTTTTGGCGCCTGGTCGGAGCGATCGATGAAGACGTGACAGTTGAGTATGGAGCAGACATTGCCTCAAAAGAGTTCGGCAGCGGATTCCCCATTCCCAACGGAAGGTTCAAGGTGGCTCCAGCCGATGAGGTACTAATATGTTCTCAACATACAATAGACCTTTAGTGAGTAAAATGGGTTCACATGATATCACAATATTCTATGATCCCAATACTTTGCAGTGACATCACAATGGGTCACAATGCTTCTCTATGGTGGAATGTTCAGCAGTTACCATTGTGATACAATGCACACATTTGCAAACACAGACAAAAAAATTAAGACGGTCTGAAAGGCAAGAAAAAGTATTAAATGTATGTAAATACAATACAAGCATTCATGGTCCTTTTTAGGTGTTAAGTGGTGATGTTCAACAAAAATGGTGAAATTGACTTGCTTGCTAGCTTGTGAATGTATTGTTATCGAAAAATACATCGACGGCTATAGACTGCGTTAATGCGCCACCTTTAGAGCTGATCTTTAATTAATGTGTCAGGTATAATAGGAACAAGCACGCCCTGAACATCTACGCTGTTTTTACACAAAGCAGCAGTGCACTTTCAACACCAAAAATGTTCATTTTGTCCTCTTATGTACCTCAGTTCTGAGGGTGGCTTGCAGCTAGCAGCCGAAACATGTCAACAAGGTAAATACACGTTACTGTATTGTCTTAAAAAAGAACTCAAGAAGTTAAAAGTGCACTTTCAAGACACACACCATCGACCACACCATAGACTATCAAAAAAGTGCTGGCCCATAGCACTATCTTTATCTTTTATCTTTATAGTTAATGACTTTATCTTTATAGTTAATATCGCTGAAATTACTGGGCCTATTCTTGTGTAGCAAAATTAACTCTCATGATATTTGTGAGTTGTGAGAAACTCTCAAGAATCCATCTTGGAAGGCTGCCACGGTCACGATTGGCCCAGGGCCAAAAGTTATGCCTCCAAACGAACCAAAACAAACATGGAAGCCTACAGACATACTTGAACCTATTTTTGTAGAAATATGGACTACAGGAAAGCACTTTGTGTATTTGTGAACAAGTATGGTGCTTGTGCTCCCTGAACTGGATCTTATCAAAGTTTGATTTTCCATCTTGTCTCATTGTTGTGATGCTCTGACCAGTTAGCTAAGAGTATTTCAATGAGAGCCATCCCAGACTGATGTCGTCCACAACTCAATTCAGACTCCTACACATATCACTCTGGCAGTAGACAGGTTACACAAACAAAAACTAAGCTCAGTGTCTCAAATAAACAATATTTTCAGTAGTGGTCAAAAAGTGGTGCATTATTCAACCCCAAAGACGCGTTTGTTGTGAGTATACAATAATCTAAGTTGTATGATGAAGGGAATAGCTTGTGGCGTCAATGCCTAACAAATAATGAAAACAGGAAGTCTCCCATAGTTACTCCCGAGTTATTTAGTTATTTCCATCGGAAATTATGACATCATCAAATTCTATAATGTGAACACAACCGACATTAATGTATTTTAACCTAGGGACTTAATTGTGAATACCTGTAAAGTAAAGTATGTGTCTTTTAACAGAAATACTTGAAATGCGGGTGGAACCTGAATAACCTTGCGATGATGAACCGGTCTGTGCTCACTCACGTCACTGCAGACATCTGCGGGATGACTCTGCCCTGGCTCTATGTGGGCATGTGCTTCTCCTCCTTCTGCTGGCACATCGAGGACCACTGGAGCTACTCCATCAACTATCTGCACTGGTACATACTCTATATAAGCTTCACAAGGTTTTAGATTCCATCACAACTGAAAATGTAGTATATATTGCATCTAATGATAATAAATGAATCAATGACAGTTGTATTGAAAATTTCACTTGTATAGATAACCACAGATGCTTCCTTTAAGGAGAAGGGGGATATATTACAATTATAAAATATTCATAAAAACTGTATTATCTGTAGTATCTGTGTAGTTAATGTGTGTAACTAAATAAAATTATTAATTGAAACTGTAAACATGTGCAACTATATCACAATATTACATAATCATCATACATGCATGATCGTCAACAGCATGACAGAGCTTTCAGAATTTATATTAAAGATCCTATATAGAATATTAATCATGATATATATTTTTATATTCAATGCTGATGCAGTATTGTCAAAGAAAGACCCAATATATCAAAATATTTCTCACATGCTTCTCATGAAATAAAATGTGCTTTATTTTGTCCATATACCAAGTAAGATCAACTGCAAAACACAGCTCCTGAGGTGTTGAAGGATGGTTTAAATATGGAGATAAACATAGAAATTTCCATATCAAAGTGTAACTTAACCTTGCCTATGTACTCGTGCAGGGGGGAGCCTAAAACTTGGTATGGAGCTCCTGGTTTTGCAGCAGAGCAGTTGGAGGAGGTTATGAGGAAACTGGCCCCAGAGCTGTTTGACTCTCAGCCTGATCTGCTGCATCAGCTTGTCACCATCATGAATCCCAACACCCTGATGGCTCACGGTGTTCCGGTCAGTGTCTACACCACTGTCATCCAATGGCATACTTTTTATTTATTTACTTTTTTTTTTTTTTTTTGGCCTGTAGACTTAATAAGAGAGGAAAGTATTTCGTAAAATTGAGGTGTAAAGTAAGGAAGACATAGCTGTCATAGCTGAGAATTGATCTTAAAACTCTTGAGACATATGTGCTGCTGCTTAGACCAACTAATGGGAAACACAATAATGTCACACTGTTTTTAAGGGTCAGTTGCGTAATATGTATATGCAAAAGTCCCGGGGTTATATTGACGCTCAGTATACCTGAGCGTCGGGGGCAGAGGAGTGATGGACACAGGCCAACTGCGCCCTGGTTAAGGTGTGATGGGGTCAGGGTTGGGTCCAGACACATACCCCGTGAAGGGGCTCTGTGGGAAGGCCACCAGGCGAGACGGTGCATCCCAATCCACGTGCAATCGAAACTGCTGTGCGCAGGAGTTTTAGATATATGTCACTTTGACCAGTTTTGGTCTATATTTTAAATAATAACAATTAATAATATATAATTTAATAGGAGTGAAAGCGCCCTTAGATTGGCAAATCCGTATTTCCAGTTATTTTGGTGAGAGTAACTTAGAAGTAATGCAATAGCAGTACATTTTAAATACAGTAATATTGTAATGTAACAAAATACTTTGAAAAGACAGTAATAAGTAATAAATAACGCATTACAGTTTTGAAGTAACTTGCCCAGCACTGATTGGGTGTCACCAAATGGCATACATTCCTCTTTAGAACCTTTTGACATGCCATGTTTGTTCAATATCTTTGTATCTGTTTTCAGATCTACAGGACAAATCAGTGTGCTGGAGAATTTGTTGTCACCTTCCCCAGAGCTTATCACAGTGGCTTCAATCAGGGCTTCAACTTTGCAGAGGCCGTCAATTTCTGCACTGTCGACTGGGTAAGCTATTTTCAAAAGTAGTTATGGCACTACCACATAGACTGTATAAAAAAGTGGACCAAAAGAGTGTGACGTCACCCATAGTGTTCAGCGCCACTCAAATGAGGCTCACAATGCTAATGGTTACAGGAGCGAATCTGGAGCCAGGCTCTATGTTATGAATAGTTTTTTTTTTTTTATGGACAAAATAACAGGAAAAAATTCAGGATCATGTAAAATGAGTTAATAAGAACATTTTAAGACCAAGATGACGAGGCTCACTGCAGTAGGTACAGAGAGAAGAGCAACAAGATCCTAATGTAACTCAATAGGAGCCAGAGTCAGAAGGAGCCGGAAGAGTCTCCTGTCACGCTTCCTATTTGGCACATGGTGGCTAGCGCGTTGGCTAAGTCCATTCATATATACAGTCTATACACTACCATCATATTATTATTATTTATCAGTGAAACTTTTCTCAAATTCTCCATTAAAATTAATTTGCTTTTCCAGAAGTGCTACTGCAACAAACACGTAGTTTATAAATCATTTTAATCAGTACCATGTTTTTGAATGGATTGTGTATTGTTCTTCAGATGCCTTTGGGGAGACAGTGCGTGGACCACTATCGCTCACTGAATCGTTACAATGTGTTTTCTCATGATGAGATGGTCTGTAACATGGCATCCAAAGCAGAGGCTCTGGATGTGGTCCTAGCCTCTGCTGTCCACAAAGACATGGTCCTCATGATCCGAGAAGAGCAGGAGCTGAGGGACAAAGTCAAGAAGCTGGTGAGACTGTTTTATAGTGCACTATACAAGCACAAGTAGAAAATATTTGCAGCGTTCTGAGTTCTATAAACAAAAGTAGCAAAAATAGGAATTTTGTCTGAACTTCCTGATAAATAATACATATTGGACAGAAATTATTTCATGCAAAATAACATGGGGGCTTCTAATAAAAATGTTTATGTTAGCAAGCTGTTCGTGGAATCCCTCAGTCATTTAAGCAGGATCCAACACAAAGGAGAAATGCAATTCTGTCAATTGGACTTTTTTTTTAAATTTAATATGTTTCACATCTCATCCAAGATGCTTCTTCAGTTTTGGTCAGATGTTGGTGGACATTGCCATACATCTGCCTGAAGGCTGAAGCTAACTACACTGAAACTACTGTGAAATTAACACACCTACTTGTTTACTGCTAGGTCTATTCAACTGCACTAAGTGAGGACTGTACCTGATAGTAGCATAATCATTCTGGCCCCTGATGGGTGCTTTTTCACACCTCTGAGCATATAGGTTATCGCTATTGTTTTCTTTGTTTTGGTTTAGGTTTAAGGATGGAGTTGTAAATAGGAGATAGATGATGTCTGAGCTCATGCAGGGCTCAGGCATAATATGACATAAGCACTGTTCCCACTCGCAGTTCAATAGACCTTGCCAGCGACAGAAACTGTAAACAAGTAGGATGTTTGTTTCAGAGTAGTTTCAGCGTAATTAGTTCCTCCATTCAGGCAGATATGAGGCAGTGTCCACCAGCAATCTGGCCAGAATGGAATAAGCAGCTCCAAAACATATTTGAATAGGTCCAATCATATTTGATCTCCAAAACATATAATGACCTGTATGAATCTTGGATGACCACTAGAGGGTGAAAGGAGCACATTGGTGTATTTATATGTTTTCTGACCCTTTTCTTGTGTAGGGGGTGGTTCTGTGTAAAGAAGCAAACTATGACCACCTGCAGGATGATGAGCGTCAGTGTGTGAAGTGCAGGACCACGTGTTTCCTGTCAGCTCTGACCTGCCCCTGCAGCCCTGGGGTCCTGGTCTGTCTGCACCACATCCACCAGCTCTGCTCCTGCCCTGTGTCCAACTACACACTCAAGTAAGACACTCAATATAAAGACACTCACAACAGGACTACAGAGGGCTGCTCTATATGTTAAATCATAATCAAATCATAATAAGAACCAGATTGTGTGAAAATCTTGATTAAAAGCCATACAAGGAAAGGCAAAACTAAGAGGGTTCCAAACCAAGCACAGTTTTTACCAGGATTCAATAAAAGTCAGTTAAATGTCTCAGAAGGAAATTTGTCTCAGGCTGGAGCACAATCATCTGCCACACTTTGGATTGCCAGATCCCACAAATAAACCAGGGATGGCCTGCCCATATATTGACATATTGTAAAGAGCCAAACCCGTATAGGTCCTCTATCTGTCTGCAGGTTATGGCACTGACAACCTGGGTTCACTTTTAAATTGGCAAAGAGTGCAGACTAAATAGTGTCCCTCAGTATGTACTTGATGAAAACATTTTTATTTTAAAGAACCTAAAGAAACAAAGCAAAAAGTTTTGTCCATCTATCACATTGCAACACAACTGTGTTTTCTCTGTAGTTATAGATACAACGTGGATGACTTGTTTCCAATGATGAATGCAGTAAAAGAGCGTGCCAGGTTGTACGATGACTGGGCTGTTCGTGTGAGCGAGACTCTGGAGGCCAAACTAGAAAAGAAGAGAGGTAAGAAAAGTGAAATGGAGAAAGTGAAACAAGTATCCCACAACATGTATTTATATATATTCACACGTTGTAGGTTTACCTGTTTTCCGTGGTCTTTTGGCGGAATCAGAATGTAAAATGTTCCCTGAAAATGATCTTCTGCGTCGCCTACGTCTTGTGACACAAGACGCTGAAAAGTGCTCAACAGTAGCTCAGCAGCTCCTCAACGGCAAGAGACAAACCAGGTATGGATTTAGTATTGTCTATAACAACCACAACATTACAATGGTCTAATCATGTTAGAGAGGGTCTACATGGTATTTTATTATGTTAATTCCTTCTTATTCTCAGATATTGTTGTGGAAGTGGGAAGTCGCGGAGCCAGCTGACTGTGGAGGAGCTGCGGTCATTTGTTCGGCAGTTGTACAATCTCTCTTGCAGTCTCCCACAAGCCCCAAAGTTAAAGGTGTGTGCTAGAATCTGATCAGAACAGCTTTGGATATATTGATAAGAGTAGAGACTCTCTTCCTCTAACCAGAAAGTTTGTGTTTTTTGTTGTTCTTAATTTCACCTAGTCTGACTAATTGTCAACAAGGCAGCAGTTGACTTATTTTTTATGAGTTAGCTTGTCCCGTAGTGATAGGGTGAGGAGTTCATTCACACAGAAGGTGTTCTGGGCATGTCCCACTGGGAGGAGGCCCCGGGTAAGACCTATAACACGCTGAATGGACTATGTCTCTCAGTTGGTTTGGGAACATCTAGGGACCACCCCGGAAGAGGAAAGTCAGGCTACTGCCCTGTGACCCAGCCCCGGATAAACGGTATTTTGTGTAGGTAGTACCCAATTTACCGATATTCTGGCCTCATCTCTGTTTCTAGGAGCTCCTGAATCGCATTGAAGATTTCCAGCAGCACAGTGAGAAGGTTTTGTCAGACACAGTCCCCAGTGTGACAGAGATCCAGGAGCTGTTGGAGGTCAGCTTTGATTTCGATGTGGATTTACCTGAGCTGCCCCGCCTCAGAGTGCGACTGGAACAGGCCCGATGGCTGGAAGCGGTACAGCAGGAGAGCAGCCAGCCCAAAACCCTGAGTGTAGAGACCATGAGGAGGCTAATCGACCAGGGGGTGGGTCTGGGGCCGCACCCTTCTGTGGAGAGGGCTATGGCTCGTCTACAGGAGCTGCTAACTGTGTCTGAGCATTGGGAGGACAAGGCTATCAGCCTGCTCAAGGCCAGGTGAGGTGGGGGGGCAAAAAGTTGTCAGATTTAAAACTGAACTATTTTGAGTTGGTAGCACTATTGTAGAAGTTTTTATGGGGGCCATCGTAGTCTCTATTAATGGGAAATACTTCTTGATGGGCTAGGAGTTTACACTCCTTTTTGAGATCTGTTGACATGTATTTATTAAAATATTTCTCTTTGAATTGCATTTTGCTGTATGAACGTACTCAAATAAATCTGTTTGTTCATATATGTTTTACCTCATTCAATAGGTACAACCTGTAATAAGGTTGTTACATTGCCAATATATTGTACTTAAGGGTGAAGTGTGACCTTAGACTGCATGTGTAAATGGACATAGCTAACGCACTAGTCAGCACATTTCAAATAGGAAATTAGCAGTGAGTCTAGTCATTTTGGTTTTGTTCCTTTAACCTGCTCTACATGATCCTAGATCCTATCCTTTGTTCATTAAAAACTCATATTTAGAATATTGAGTCTGGCTCCAAATTCGCCCCTGTAGCTGCGAGCCTCACAAGCTTCATTTGAATGAAGCCGAACGCTATGGGTCACACTTGCTAGTCCACTTCTTAATACGGTCTATAGGTGAGACAGAGTATTCATAGGTTTCAGCTTCCTGTTATAGGCAACATTAGAGTTATTTCAATCCAAATAAGGTATTTTCTTTTAAATTGTTAAATGCTATGAAAACAGTCCTAAATTGTTCATCATTTTGAAACCCATGGGTTGACATTTGTAATTATAATATTATAATGATTTTGAAAAAACACCAGCTAAAACTTTGTTCCTTATTTGGAAAAGAGGAACATATTTGCATACTTTAGTTGGATTGTTGCCAATTTCCTTTTCAGTTCAAAAATATTTTGGTAAAAATCTGAATTGTTTGCCCTGATTTAGACTGAATAATACGTGCTGTCCAATTTTGCTTTAATTCCAGTTATTGCAAAAAAGTATCCACTACATCTTACCCAAGATCAACAAAAAGTGAGCACATGTATAGTTTTACTGTTTCTGGTGCACAATGAAAACTAAAAAGGAATTAATTACAAGAAAAAAAGCAACAATTTTTTGAAGCTGTAATAGTTTAATAACCCATAGATTCTCTTTGGCTTTTGTGCATTGGCCAAGTCGGTTGAAGTCTAATTATAAAGTGAATTGTCAATTAAAACAAATTTTTCCCATGTTTTAGACCCCCACACTCTATCGAGACTCTGAGTGGTGCAGCAGAGAAGGCGTCTGCAATCCCAGCCCACCTCCCAAACTGTCTGCTGCTCAAAGACACCATCAGAAAGGCCAGAGAGTGGCTCCAGGAGGCAGAGGAACTACAGGTACCTTTATACTGTACGACTGTCAAGACAAAAGTTTTAGTGCAACTGCACTGACTTTTTTTTACCATTTTATAATCAAATCCTCAAATTACCCACCTTTTTAAAAACTTTCTTTCTTTTTCTTTCTACTAAATAATTCCATATATCTTGATGCATATGTTTGATTTCTCCTTTATGAATCTAAAATGCAAAAAAAAAAAGGTGGAGGGTGTGTCTGAGCCTTTGCCTGGTAGTATACAGTGTATGCTTTTAGTCAGCATGAGTTCATGGGTTTCACCTTATATGTTGCCAATATGAGGACAGTTGACCATTATATAAGTTATAATATTTGGCCAGCCAAGTCTTCACATTTTTCCTGAAAAAACTATTGTGCTTGGATTGTCAAAAAGATGTACAGAAATATTATTTGAGGGGAGGTTTTTGTTCTACTTAGCAACCATTAAGTCAAAGGTTGCCATTTTGATTCCAGCTTTAGTCGATATTTTGTTGTGTCCTTGGGCATGGCACTTTGCTGTGATGTTTATGTATGTATGTATGGCTTCTGTAGAAATGTTTTTTTCATCAAGAGGTAAACAGCCAGTCCTCTGTTCCCATGTGGTTTGGGCTTTAGAGGAAGCAATTGGGCTCTAATTGATCTGTAATTTCCTCATTGTGGGACAATAAAGCTTTATCTTATCTTTTTTTAATTACTATTAAATGGCTATGATTAAAAGTCTGAATCATGAAATCAATACTGACAGCCATTTTTATTTAGTTTTTAAAATGAACTAAAAAAAAGTAAAACATTGACACTGACCATTATAAGGGAAAATCATCCAGAAATATTTCCTGTTTGTACATTATTGTACACTGTCCCAACAAAATAAAAAAAAATTGTTAACATTAAACTTTATATTTCCAGGCTGGTGGTAGTGTTCCTTTGGCTGACTCTCTGTCAGACATGGTGCTTCGAGGACAGGCCATTCAGGTCCACCTTGAACCTCTGGACAAACTGGAGACGCTCATGTCCCAGATCCAGGAGTGGAAAGAAGAGGCAGCTTCAGCTTTTCGTCATAAAGACTCCTCCCTCTCTCTACTGGAGGTAAAAAAAAAAAGCCATAGAAACATAAGTCTTTTAGTTTATAATATTTTATTTTTACTGTGATTTTGATACTTAATTATAGTTTTCTTAAAAGCACTGTACTTGATTTTTACAGTCTTAAAAGCATGAAAAACTGAGCTAGGTCATTTTAAATTGTTGGGAAAAATATTGGGCAAAGGCCTTTAACTTTATTTTTGACAAATCTAGTTCTTCTGTCGATCAACTGCATGTCTGTCTTTGGCTGTGCTAGCCAAATACTGAATTAATTTTGTTTCTTACAGATTCTTTGTCCCAGATGTGAAGTTAGTAGTTTGGGATCTCCTAAGAGGAAAACCAAAAAAGGAAAAGAATCGCCTAAAAATAATAAAAAGAAAACTACAAAACCAAGTAATCTCGGGGAAGTGGAAAAGGCACTGTCAGAGACCAATGATTCTACCTCTGCAGTAAGTCTAGAGAGTAATGCATATTTTGTGTGTAGTAACAGTAATGGCAGGATCAGGATTTTTTTTATAATAATATTATCATTTATACAATACTCTGAGCACAATATCATAATAATAAATATTGCACTGTGATGTTAATATACTATGAGGTTATTGTGATATCCCTAGTACTTCCACACTATTCAGACTAGATAAACTTAAGTTAGGCTTTTAACAATACTTTGAAGCACGATATATAGCTACAGAGAAATATCGAATGGATATTTTTTAATACATAAATAATGAAACTACTTTCGTCACTGACACAATAACAATAAGACAGGATAATATACAGCATTAAAAGACAACAAATTGAATAAGATTGAACCAATAATTAGCTACAGAAGTTACTTTTACTATTTTTTACTTTTAGAACTACGTACTATATTCATACTACATAAAAAAAAATTGAAAAATCTCATCACTACTGCAAAAAAGTTATATATTGTTCTTGATGTTATTCATTGAACAATAAGTCAATATAGTGATTATCTGGGCATGACAAGTATCTCTGTCTCATTTTTCAGCTTGCGACTTTGGAGGAGCTTCGTCTTCGGGAGATGGAGTCTTTCTTTAACCTCAGAGCGTCTAACGAGTCCAAGCTGCTGCCCACGACTGACTGCATGGACCTGAGGGTGTGCGTGTGTCAGAAGCCACCTATGGGTGCTATGCTTCAGTGTGAACTCTGCCGTGACGCCTTCCACTGCGCCTGTGTCCAAGACCTATCTGAGAGAACACAGCCCTGGCTCTGTACCAGGTGTCAACGATCAGAAAAACCTCCTCTGGCTAAAATTATCTCACTGCTCACCTCATTGGATCAGCTGGGAGTGAGGCTGCCTGAAGGGGATGCTCTGAACTATGTAGTGGAGAGGACAGTGGACTGGCAGCAGAGGACGCAACAGGTTCTATGTGCTATTCTCAAGCTGGAGGATAGAGCTGGGACCCCTCCCACTCTCACACGCTGGGCACCAGGCAACACAGAGGAGCCCAGTGACACTCAGGTTAGCAACATGTGTATTGTTTGAAGAGGTCATTGATTTATATTATAGTAATTTATTAATGTTTCAGTAATTTTGCAATGTCTCCTATTAGAACCCTCCCTACAGTTAGTTGTAAGATTCTGTCCAATGTTCAGCTCACAAGCCTACATTATCCATGCTCCCACACGACAGATCTGCATAAATATACAAAAGTGCAATGCAAAACTGTACACAACAGCTTGACGAACCTGATGCAATGTGCAGTAGTTCTATTAGTGGGATGCACACTGATTGTGTAACCCTCTGAAGAAGGAATGATTTGCAGACAGCAAAGGGAGGGGAGACTCAGAGCACCAGCACATTTTAATATGATGTTTTCTGTGAATACAGCATTTCCTAAACAATAAAAGGTAACATGGCCATCTAAATATATTATATGTTAGCAGTGAATTCCCATAGACGTGAAATACTTCCTCTTTAAGTATATGTGTATAATGTGGGCATTTTTGTACTGCAGTTTATGTAATATACAGTTGCACTACAGCAGTGGCACTTGTTGAAAATGCCCTCTGTTTTAGGCTCCATGTCTGACTCCAGAGTGGAACAGGATCAGCCATGCTCAAACGGTTTTCTACACTGAGCAGAAATGCATACCTCTACAAGGTAAGGACTAGGTCATTGGTCTGGACAGTACATAAAATGACTGTAGATACACTTAAACAGTATTTTCTTATTTTGTCCATAGGATTCAATTTAAGTTAAATTTGCTGCCATGTTATTCACCCACATTTTATTTTTTTTATACACCAATGTGCACAGACACTGACGGACACAACTGTTTGCACAGCTAAGTGTGAATAGAACAAAAAAAGAAAAATCTGTGTTGAACTTGGATAATTTTTAGAAGTACCAAAGTTATTATCTTATAATCCTATTATTTTCCCCCAGAAAAATCTATAAAAATGAAAGTCATTAGACACTGTATTACAGTACAGTTATTTACCTCTTGCCGTGCAGGTTTGAGCCGAGACATGGAGGAGCTGCTGGTGGAGGGGCTGCTTCTGCAGGTGTCTGTGCCAGAGGTCCAGAGTCTATACCACGTTCTACTGGACCAGGCTCATAACAAGCTCTCAGACCGCCTCATGTCCCCCACACAGACTGAGCCCACAGACTGTGCACATGTGCAGTTCACCTCTCAGGAAAACTCACTACCATCGCCCATGGTATGAACAACATGACAGATTTTCCTGGATATAAACATTGATTAACTGTTTGAGTCAACAAATGATTGTTGATTGTCAATGTTTCTGGCTGAGGATCTGCCATCTCCATGGATACAATGGAGACATAAAAACAGATGTAAAACAACTATAATTGAATAGATACAATTACAGTTTAAATTGCATCCATACTGTGGAACATTTCTGGCAAAGCAATCATATTTCCGTGAAAACTATCAGGTGGTGGACTCTCACAAGAAAATATAGTAATATAGACTAATACAGTAATTATATTTTGTACATTTATTGTGCAAATGGTGCTGTATCTTTTGTTGTACAGCATAACAATTGTTAAGATATTTTTGCAATAATTCATAACAGACAGTAACATCCAAAAGTTATCAATATGACCAAATATATTATTAGTTAGTATATAATTAATATAATTATTAATGATATTAATTATTATTATTAAATATTACCAAAGTTGGTCACATAATATAGGCAAGGATGTGTGTCAATGAAACTGAATATAGGAATTTTCTATTTGTTTTGATTATGCTTAAGTAAGCGTGGCAATCAACATTTATTTTGACACAATGGTGCATTCCAAACAAATGTTGAACTTGTAATTTTGCAACATTCTATTTTTTAATACTGATTTTTTCTTTTCAGGATGTGGAAGCCATTGTGTCCGAAAAGAAATCTAAACGTCATATTGACCGGGACAGTTTAAACACAGACTTCAGAAAGGGTGAGAAAAAGCACCTTCTAAAACGACAGAAACTGAACAAAAACCACGTTCACCGCCGCCCGACCTCCACCTCCTCCTCTCCGCGCTCAGACGGATCCCAGTCAGAGAACTCAGATGATGAGACCGAAGTGTGCCCTGCAGAGAGGTGCCAGCTGCCTGAGGGAGACGAGGTGAGGAAGACTGACTCTGCTCATGGTTTTCAATCATCGTGGTTAAGGTGCACTGTGTAACTTTTCTGGTGAGGGGTTTGCAACCTGTTTGTCTCTATGGAGATTAGGGCTACAACTAACAATTATTTTATTAGTCGATTTGTCAGCCATTGGTTTTTCGTTATACATTATACACTGAGTTTTTTTAAACACATTTTAGCCAAAAGTAATTTCTACAGACCAGGGATGCTTCTTCCCCGTTCACATCTGTAACTTGCCCTGGTGATCTTGATAAGTTTAATGTGGAACATTTCAGGTAAAGCATAATATTTCCATGGAGACAAATAAGTGATGAACACTCCTCCTAAAAAGTTACACAAGTTACAGTGACACAAGTTAAAATTTGACGATGTCACAATTTCAAGAGAAGTGCCAGGGAATCTGTTTCTCTATTAGCAGTGTCCATCAACATTTACATTAAACTTTTTCTTTTAATAATTCTACCACTTTTTATTAAAGAATTATGCGAGAAAAGAAAGACATTGAACTATGCTGGTTTCCCTGTTAATTTTTCCACAGTTGCACAGATGTTAACCTTAAACCAGAATCTGTGTTTACAAATAATAAACAAAATATTCATAAAAATATATTTTGTTGTGTTTTGTGCACAGGTGAATTGGGTGCAGTGTGATGGCAGCTGCAATCAGTGGTTTCACCAGGTCTGTGTGGGCGTTACTGCGGAAACGGCAGAGAAAGAGGACTACATTTGTGTCAGATGCTCAATCAGCAATGTCTGAAAAATATGAAGAAACATTTTTTTTAAAGATTGTCTGGTTCCTTGGCCTCCTTTACCTCTGTCCCATCTGTCTCATCCTTTTGTAACAACGGTGCTATCTCCTTTTGACTTGTGTCCAGAATTATAATTGTGATTTTTTTTTTTGTATTTTTACATTATATATTATTCTATTCTTTCTCTTCATGAATTGTGGTTGTCTAATTGAAAAATCAGGTTGTGACGTGTGCTGCATGGGATCCCGTTATATTGGTGGAAGGGAGATTTTTAAACATCATGACGATGCCCCATTAAAGAACGTTAGTTAAGGATTTCCATTATCTTCTCTGGGAACTTATTGCATGTTAAAGCATTGCATAAGGGGCATTAGGTAGCTATTAAGGTTTTGTATCCTCTGAGGCCTCCTTCCCACCTTTTAAAAAATAATTAACACTTTAACATAACTGCACTATTGCTACCCTTAATAAAGCATGATGATTTTTTTAAAGAATGATTATGTAACTTTTTTGGTCTCCATGGAGATGCTTGACTTATTCCTCAGTATGGCATTAACTGCATCAATTTTGCATTCATTAAAAATACCTAGAAAATTATTTTTCAAAGTGGGGTCGCCTCTCCACTGATTTGCAAGTTGGCCTGGTGACGTTATCTACTTGCCGCCATAAAGACGTATATGTTTTTAATACCATACTGTGGGATATTACAGGGAAAGCAGTTGCATCTCAAGCAGGTCTCTTCACCTCCACCAAAAAAGTGACATAGTGAAGTAGCTTGAATCATTTTTAATAAAGTATTTGTTCATTGTGTCATTCTTCATGCTTTATTACAGGTAGTTAAAGTGTAGTTATTATAAAGGGTTACCAAAAACATTACGCATTTTACTTTCCGTGTTTGATAAATGCATCTCTTAATATAAATAGTCCCGGTTTTGTAGAATAGGTTATTTATCTGAGCAATAATTTGTCTTGAGTTGACTTAAACGGCTTGGTCTCCACTGATTTGTATTGGTGTGCTGTACAGAGATCTACGTGGTTTTGAAGTAGCGAAGAACGAAGGAGCTATGCTGCTGATGTTTGACCCCAGCATGTAGCCTGGCATAGGGTACTGGACGGAACAAGGGCACTTTAAGATGTTACAGGTTTATATTGGAAAATAAAGCCCTTTTGTTCTATGACAAATCTTGTGTTTTCTCTCATAAACTCAACACAATACAACATGGGTTTCAAAATTATGAAAAATTAGGACTGTTGCCATAGCAGTTAGGGTTTAATATTTTATTATTTTTTATTATTTTGTTGTAAATTCTTATCTTCTGAATGGTGAAAAGTCCTTAAAATGTTACTTATAGCAAGAAGCTAAACTCCATTACTTAGATGCTTGTGAACATAGCTAAATAGCAAGCATAAATTTGATGGACTAATAACTGGGATTTGTTAATACTGGTAATATTGGAAACTGGGGATATTTCTCCAATGTCTCCATGAAGAAAGCTATTGCTTTACTATAGCTAACTATGCATATTTAGATTATTTTTCAATAAAAACAATGGAAATTAAATAAATGCAAAATGCAATATGTTTAATGCCATACTTAAGAGCATTCCAAGATAAACAAGATGGGAGACATCTCCATAGAGACAAGCAGATGGCAAGTCTCACAATAAAAACACAATAGGCTGCAGAAACACGGGTCAAATGGGAGCTACATAGACCAAACTTGTGTATATTGTTCATATGTTCAACAGTCACCACATAATATTGTATTGTACTGTACCTCCTTTTAGATTACCACTCTTTGCTAAGGCTAAACTCTTGCTTCCTTAACCATAGCCTCCTCTGTGATAAAGAGGTGAAGGTGATGTTAATGACGCAGAGCAGACATCCATTAGAGCGTGTCCATAAACCATCTTTGTCACTTATGAGTCAGGCCAAGGACAGAGATGAATATGACGTTAACATGTTCAAGGCATCTTCAATAGCAAAGGCACACAAAGATAAGTCTGAACCACATCCTGTTTAAAGCAGAACAAGCACCGTGTGAGTTCAAGACTAGGGTGGAGAACCACTCTCTTTTTATTCTATTAATGGTAGTGTACATTAAACCTGATGTACACTACTGATGAATATGGTAACTGTTTCAATACCCATGCTGAGAGAATAATATTCAAACATAAAAATAGACCTAGGTAGCAGGCCCTTATTTCAGGAGCATTAAATAATGCAGCTTAATTGTAGCGTATTATGTTTGCACCCTTTTGAACCTTGAATGCACCATCAGTCATCTTTAGTCTGCCCCTGGGCCTTGAGCAGAAGTTTTTTTTTTTTGTTTTTTTTTTTAATATAAAATATTTATGTTGTTTTTTTTTGCTCAAGACCAAAAGATATCAAAATACCACAACACAAAAGGATTTATCATAGTACTGAGTCAAAGTTGGTTTAACAGGGAGTGCTATATTTGGCCCTATGTAATAACCACTACAAAGCTAGACCCCAGCACAGTAGCTAATAGTAGTAAGTATTCAGTAAATATGTATTATATATTATAACTAAATAATATATAAAATGTTTTTCTTGTGTCACTTATCACTTGGGTTTTGTGTTGGTATAGTTTTCTTGTCAACATTTAATCAATTTAGTGATTAGGTTAGTGTTGGTCTACTACAGCTTATGGGCACTGAAAGAAATTAGAACAGTTCCTCAAGGGTCCCTGAAGGTGGAGACACACTATACACTTCACAGTGGCTTCACAGGGAGGAGATGGGTCATAGCTTAAACCAGTGATTGTGAGAAAAAAACGGAAAAATTGAAAAGAGCACAAATATCAGTGGTGGTGCATGAGTCTTAAATAAGAGTCAGATGTAAACAGTCAGTTATAATGTTTATCAGTTCATTTTACAGCCATAAGTGAAATCCTATATTTTGACCACTAACTCTGATGCATTGAACTCTTCACAGACAGGGGTGTTGTTGCAAACTACAGAACAAATCCAGTTCCCCCTACTATATTTAGTTTTATCTTTTACTCCTCTGATTATTTATACTGTGAATCTAAAAATATGAAAATATGAGTCAAACTTTCTCACCTCCTCTCCATGTGATACCCTCATCCTGCATGACTCCAGACCAGTATGTTTGTCATTACTAGAGCTAAATATGTGTTCTGAAGACCATATCACTTACTATGACACCATGCAGCAGATCAGTTCATGGTTCTATCTCTACAACTGGCTTTACATAGTTTACTGTTGTAAGGTCAATCCCACCTGTAGCCTACTGTGTGAATGGGAATTATAAAACGTAATCTGATCTAATAGTGGAGAAATCTGTTCAGTTTTCACAGCCTTTAAAAGTGAATTGAAAGTAACTAGCGGAAGTAAAACCATGTTGTGGTGATCAGAAAAATGTAGTATGACAAGGAATATTCATGGGTTTCAAAATGGTGACAAATTAGGATGGATGCCACTGTGATTGACAATTTAAAACAATTATGCAATAACATAAAGTTGCATATAACAGGAAGCTGAAACACAGTAGTGGTTGAAAAAGATTTATTTGTGAACTGTTTTGTTTATACTTATGTGTATTTCATATTTTAATAGAGTTTCACCCCTTATAATTCAAAGGTTGGTTGAATTTCTCTTCATTTGTTCCATTCTATCATCAATCTGATAAAAGGGAACTAAGTCCTGTGCAAGTAAAACATAAAGGGGAAGCCCTAACCAATTGTTTTCAAACAAACCATCATGGAAAGAATCAGTATCAGTTTGTATACCAAATCCCCAAATTTAAAAAAGACATACTACTTTGACAACATTTTAATGGGTTTTTAATAGTCATTCTGCATTGACTTTTCTTTTTTATAAACTTAAATCGGCACAGTGGAACTTGACAATGTTCAGTCTACTGTCAGTAATAAATCATCCTTATATCTACAAAATAAATAATGTATTATCATGTCTTTATGAATGATCAAATAGCCTATGTAATATCTCCCCAAATCGTGCATAAAATTGTCTGAAATTTGTGTGGAAGGATAATGTTTGCTGTTTCTAATTTACAATAAGATTTGGTAATAAATAAATAAATAAATAAATA
>JACN01080364.1:0-22087 GCA_000787155.1 Scartelaos histophorus | reverse complement strand
TTGGAATAATTTCATTCAGAATTAAAACCATCAGGTAAACATGGCCACTAAGAAAAAAACAACAACAAAAAAAAAACTCTGGTAGGTCTCTAGCAACTACTGTGAAACAGGACTAAAATTTCAAGGCTTGAAAAAATACAGATACAAGATAATAATAAGAATGGAAAAAAAAAACTTTAGCTAAAAACTCTTTTGTTAGTAGTTCTTGACACCACACAGAGCTCAGCTCCACAGTTTGGAGTCTCTGAAGGCTGATCTCCAGCTTTTTGAGTCTGACTTTAGGTTCACATGATACGGCCTCAGCAGCTCTGCCTCTTTAGTGTGTTCAAGACTGTACAGCTTCAGATGAGCAGGTTTTCTTAGTCCTCCCACACTGGTCAGAGTTGCAGCTTTTCTATTCAGTCGAAAATGTAGGCCTGTTGCAGACAGTTCAGCAACAGGCCTAAATTTTCCGCTCAGACCTGAAAGCCTGAACACTCTTGTATGGTTTGTCTCCCGTAGGCATTCGATAGAGAGTTGTTTTGATGTTCTAAAAGCCTTGTCTAATCTCAGCACAATTGAGAAAAAGCTTTCCCACACTGGTCACATTTGTATGGCCCCTCTCCAGTGTGGATCCTCCTCCCACATTGGTGCACACAAAGCTCACGAGAATCTACACAGGAGAAAAACCATACAGTGTGTAAATGTCTTCTCACAGACGTCACATCTGTGGTTTCTCCCTCTGTGGATCCTGATCTTGATAAAAAGCACAGGACTGTCTAAATTCCTTCCCACACTGGTCAGCTCTATAGTCTTTCTTCTTTGAGTTCTGTAGTGTTTTTGGCCATGCCTTTCCACACTGGTTACATGTAAATGTCATTCTGTTGGTGGATTTTGTAGCTCTGCATTAGAACAAAGGAACGGAAATGTCAAGTAAAATGCACATAAAATAAAACTGATTCCTATGTGAGAATATTCCAGTGTGTTCTACAACCACATTACACTAGGTTGCATGAATCATGTTTGTATTTTATTTTAAAGGCACACGATGGGTCACGTGGTCAGAAGTTATGGTTAATCCCTGGCATATTAAGTAGCTTTTTCTGTGTCCAATTGCTGCCCCTTCTTTGTCTCTAGACGTTGCTGCAGTTGGTTAAGTGTCCCTCCACCCCTACCCAGTTTTAATTGGTCCACAGCAGCCAATCAGGAGCATCTGAGGGTGGACGGCTTTGCTAATCTCACATGAGACGGACGTTATCATGTCCCACAAGACAAGAGACGGCATTTCAATAGTAAAGGTCATTAAGTGTCAGTCAGGTGGATTGGTCCATAGAGCTGTGGTAGTTGGCAAATGCCCTTTTAATAATGACTTTGGGATTCAATTTTTAAAAATTTGCTTGCAGATTGCCACAATTGCTGGTTGCGTTTGTTGGGCTTTTTGTTTTTTTGTTGGGTTGAGCAAAACTTTGATGCTTCATTTGAGGTGATTTTTAGCCCTTTGTTCAGGTCTGTTTCATAGTTTAGACTCTCAAAAGACTGAAATACAGGCTGATTACAGGGACTGAATGTTAAGTGTTTTGATTTGTGTCAATCAAGAAACATTTTTTGTGTTTTTAAAATACACACATCTCATTAGCGCTTGGTCAGTGGGGACACACAACATTTACCCTTTTTTGTAGTTATTTGCATGGGGTTGGGTTTCAATGGTTTGCTTGTTGCTGATGGGCTGAGACAAAGGTGTGAAGGACTCTGAAGGAACTATGGCATTGTCAAGGTGTCAAAGTGAAGATGAGTGTCTGTGTGAGGGAGGAGAGGGAGACTGATTAAAAATGTGGGTTTTAGATCACAGGGGGGTTGCATGTTTTTTTGGTTGATGTGGAGATGTGGATTTACTCGTCTGCACTAGAGGAAAGCGGTGGGGGCAAGGTTTGTCTATTGGACCCACGGTGAGTATTTCCTGTCTGCATTGAAGTCAATGCAAACAGGCCGTGTTAGTCCGGAGCAGCACACACTTATCACTACATTCACGCTCAAATGCGCTGACCCACCCGCCTTACCTCATGTGTACCACTGGGATGATTTAATAAAGTGAAGCGCACTCAAAAACATGGATACCATGTTTAAAATGAAATATTAGGTTTATTAAAGCCTTGCAAGGCGCGGCCACATTGACCATGTTGACATATCACCACCGACAGATCTGTGATGTCAGAAACATGATGGATATTTGTACATCACGCTAGAGAGCAGATTTTTAGTACAGCTAATACAGAGCAGTGAACACAGGCATTATTGCAATGTAGCATCTTGAAATTAAGTGATTTAAAAGTTACTCAAACATGCACAAATCACTCCAGAGGGTAAATGTGAAGGGGGAACACCTATAACACGATTAAAAGTTCTGAAAAGTCCATTTGGCATAATATTGTGGTCAGGCACAAGTTGTTTGCTCACTTTGTGTAAATGCATATAATTATGCGTAAAGGTAGATGTGAGAAGTGGGATTCGAAGCCATGCCTCTAGAGACTGTAACCTGAACACACCTTGTACCGCTCCTGATGTGTTCTGGCTTCTCACGTAGCCTACTCACGGGACACTGACCATGTTACAGCTCAAGGCTTCACAGATTTGAAATGAGGAAACCTCCATGAACTTGTGTGTCATCTATGCACATACTGTATATGGTCTGATTTCTGCAGGGTTCCTAACAATGGTGATATTGACTGACCAAAAATTGTATAACAAAGATTTAATGATTCAAACCCACTCTCTGGGTCTTCAGACAACCTCCAACCCACAACCCACATGTCAATACATAACTCATACTTTTCAGATGAGCTTCACTACTAAATTTCATGCACGTGTTTACTATTCTCATTTAAACATAATTCTCCACTATCAAAGAATTAATTAATTCATAAAAACAGGGTTCAAACCCACAACACCCTGCATGTAGGACGGGCTTTAATCCAAATGAGCTAAACATTGAAAGTGAAATGATTTAATTATGTTTAATATTGCATCTCTGAACGGGACTCAATGACCAACAAAGTCCGAAACCTGAAGACAGAAAAAAATTATACGGGCTTGAATGGATGTTTTGGTGCTTTTGAGCATTCAACAACGTTTTTAGCCATAATGAACAGCCATGTTTTGGCCAGTTTTTCCTGGTTGGCCTGGAGGTGGCTAATACAGTGGTCAGTGCAGGGACCAACAGTTAACACTACACCAGGTCTGTTAAGTTGTTGTGTACAGATTCGTATCACACTTTGGTATATTTATAGAGGAATGTTGTGTGGGAGCGCGGGTGGCGTGGGCTTGTGGGCAGAGCAGTGGGTGAGCGTAGGACAGAATCTTACAGTTAACCATAAGGGATAACTATTTTGCTGAAACATGCATGGATGACGTCTTTCCTCTTCAGGCATGGATTTGATAGGGGAACATTATAACATGATAAAATGTTAATTGATTTTGCATAATACCCCATCTCTAATGTATGCCGATGGTGGGTGAGCATTTGAAATCTCTTCTGCTCTATCCTGTCCATCCTTTTCAACTAATCCAGAGGACTTCACTATTAGTCATGTCAATTTTCCGGTGACATTTTTACCCTTTATTCATACACTGCTGCAAGCTCTTGGCCAGTTTTGATCTGTCTTTCTTTATTACCCTTGATTGTCAGGTTCAAGCATTTGTATTCCCATAACATTTCCTGGACAATGTTTGACTTGCATATAGATGAGCAGGAGCGGGTAAACCTGGGATACTTCAAATGGATTTTCTTTGAGGTTTGAAAACACCAGTGAATGGATGTTCTAATTAAAGCCCGAGTTGCTAATGAAGCCGATATTAGCCGACGATTTCTCCTCTGTCAATTAACACTTAGCCCTGATTTGGTAAATGCATGTACGCACAAAGCTAATTACCGCCAGGGTTGTGTTGTTATTAAAGGGTGGATGTTATTTTCAGATGCTCTTTAGCGCATGGACCTCTCTAATCACATGCACACCCCCACTATCACAGCCAGACTATTAACTCTTTATGAGACCTGAGCCAGGGCTAATCACGTCAGCGACTCAACAACAAAGATAATTGGTAGAAGGCAATGCATCATCACACACAGAGAAAGTCAATCCCATCATCAATACAAATTCTTATACCCTTTTAATTTGTTTTAAATAAGATGGTTGTGTAATATAAGGAGTTATGTAATGGCTATCACCTTTTTAAATGCCTAGAAGTCTGCACTGTGTAGCCAGGCCTTTGTGGTCCCTTGAAATCTGGAGCACTCCTGGATTACATCAACTGTTGTCAAGAACACAGTAACCAAGACCAGTCCGAGACCATGGGGGGTCCCAAGACTTTTAAAGGTTGAGGTAGAGACCACAACACTCCATGCCTCTTATTTTGGGCCCTGACCCACAGGTGGAAGCCAATATTTTTGGTCACACTCGTACCCCTTTGGCACAAACGGCCCCGTTACATAAAAGTGCTATAAAACATTACTGAATTAACTTTTTTTTATACTTTCAACTTTCAAATCATTTGTTTACTTGTCTTCTGTCCAAACATATCAAGAAATTATCAAACTTTAAAAAATAATTTTAGATATGGGCCATTTTAGTTGCAAAAATCACAATTTTTTTAGATGCCAAAAACATAAAAATTGCAAAATTTTCAAACAATCCACTTCAGACTTTTATTTTTGAGTTGATGTTGTTAGACCCTTACATATGTTAAATATTTACAACAACATTGATTTTTGTGCATTATTGTGTTTTGCACAGCAGTAGATTCTTCTACCAGAGGCATTTAGCTTAGTGCCACATGTACTAAATATAGTATATGTGCAGGAATATACAATTAAATGCAAATTTAATTTTGTTTTAATAATAAACAAATTAACAACATCTGACTTTAAACAAATCATTTTGGGAATTGATTTTAGAATAAATTAATTCCACTTGGAAATGGCTCTCAATCATACAGTGTTTGAACAGGTCCTGGAGTCCAAATCTCCAAGCCTCATGGGCCACAGGGAGATCGTTATAGGGCCCATCAGGAGAGGTTAGACGTTGGGGAATAATGTAATTTTGTGACATCTCTAACACACATTACAATTCTGATTTGGACTATATATTTTGAAACCGTGATTCAGTCCTCTGCACTTCAACATTTTTTAACTTGTGATAGGACAAACATTTGAGAGAAGACTGAAATAGGAATTGCTAAATCAATGCAATATATACTATAGAAAAGAATATAAAGTATTTGTTATAAACATCAGTTTTACTAATCATTAAATTGGGTTATTATCTACAGAGAATTTATCTTTGTACTTACAAAATATGATCCAATATATTGTGCTCTGTCTGAAGGGAATGGCCCCAGGCCCCAGCAGCAGCTCAGAGCTGAAGCTGAAGCCCCTCTGCAGAGGCTCGGTCTGTGAGGACCGTTTCACATTGATATGGTGATATGACGTGTAGTTCATGACAAGTACATGACCAACAGTTTGTTTTGAGTGTGACTGTTGTAGTTTCTGTCCTGGTCACAGAGCCTCACGCTCTAGATCCATGTGCACAATAACACTGTGTGTGCAGATATGTCCCACCCACAATCCCACCTCTTCCAGTGTCTTAGACCACAAACACAACCAATGAAATATGGGGTTTTGATTTGAATTTAAAGAAAATATAAACAAAAAAACTGTCTGGATGTAAAGTACAAGCAGAGCAGGAGCAGAGTCAGGCTTGTTTTGACTGAAGTCCAAACAAACAAAGCCTCCTGCAGTAGGTCTGACTGTGGACCATTCTGATATCACACCTTTTATTCTGCTTTAGGTTTAAGTCTATTTCACACAAAAATATTAGATTTTGAGATTATAATTGGATATCATGTATAAAATGTGCATTAAAAATAATAGGGCAGTATGGGCAAATTCAGGAAAGATTCCTGAAAGGTCAAAATACATATTTTTGGGCCATATGTGGCCCCTGGGCCATAGTTCATATACCTCTGATGTTCAGTGTTCTGTTTGGCCCCTTTTTTTAGGTCTTTGAGTGATGCTAAAGTGAAGGGTGTACCCTTTCTGTGACCCTTTAAACTCCCTTTTCAAAAATGGTGAGCTAAAGCAATATTTTAGGTCAAAATTTCAGTGTATTTTTGGTTGGATTTTTGTGACTATTTTTTTAAGCATCTAATTCTCACACTTAGACACACAGATCTGTTCTCAAACACATTCAGCCCACTGCCCTGACTCCTCACCAACACATCCAGACCATTTAAGCCCCACTTCCACTTTACAGAAAACTGCTTCAGTGTGAATAAAGTTGGTTGGAGGATCTGTTTTTTTCAAATTCCAAACTGGAGTGATATTTAGCAGCCTCAGCCCATTTATCAAACCAGAGACACGACAAACACAGATGTATTTGGCATTTTATTAGGAAACGTCAGCCCACATAACGCAGTAGGCCTGCTGTGCCAATGCTGTAGCATAAAGTTTGATTAGTTTTTGTTTTGCGTTTCATTTTTCCCTTCTAATTAGTACACAATGAGGAGTTGTCTTTAGTCAACCAAGACTTTCTTTAGTTAACTACATATATTTTAAAAAAGTGTATGTGTACATACAGGTTCAGGCACTTGGAACCCAGATTCAGCTATGACTGTAGTACCAATAAAAGAATAAGAACACGGTTAATATGCAAAGAAGGACAATAGACCAGACAGGTCAAATATACAAATATACTCAAATATACGCCCAATCCACAACTCACCACAGATCACTCAGACCTTCTTCAGCCTCAAAGCCACAGAGGAACCCAGCCCAGTGTCTCTGTCACCTGCCCAGTTGAGAAGACGGCAAGAGAAAGTTCACCAAAAAAAGTTTTCTGGACCAGACCAAGTTAACCCCCGAGTGCTGAGGACTTGTGCAGCACAGCTCACTGGGATCCTGCACTTTCTCTTCACCCTGAGTCTGAATCTTGAAAGGACATCGGTGACATGAAAGACTTTCTGCATTGTGCCAGTGCCCACTTCAGATCAGTTGCTTTGACGTCTCATGTCATGAAAGTGATTGAAAGATGTGATCTGGCTTAGTTCAGACCCTTGGTGGCACCAGCCCTGGATCCTCTACAATTCGCTTTTAGGCGCACTCACACCTGGATAACGTTAAATGCACTGGAGAAATCCATCCTCAGAGAGTCCTTAACACAGTCCAGCCCTTTCTGATGAGTGAGAAGCTGTTCTGGATGGGTGTCAGCTCCTGCATTGTCTCTATTGTCTGTCTGGATTACTGACTACCTGTCAGGCAGGCCTCAGTACATGCACCAGGGACCACCCTGTCTGACACTGTGGTCAGTATTCTAGGAGTTCCCCAGGGTACAGTCCAGTCTTTGTTTCTGTTCACTCTGTACGCCTCTGATTTCCAGTACAGTTGCACTTCACACCACTGTAGAGTCATCAGATAACTTCTGCAGGTGGCAGGTGTATCAGAGATGGACAGGAGCTGGAGTACAGGACACTGATTGCTAATTTTGTGGAGTGTTCCCAGGCAAACCACCTGCTCATGAATGGTGACAAGACCAATGTACTGGTGAAATAGTGGACTACTAATGGACTACTACTTTGGCGTCCATGTAAACAGCAGGCTGGACTGGTGGGACAGTAATAGTAATGTCAATAAAAGCATGAGTAGACTCTACTTCCTGGGAAAGCTCAAGTCTTTCAATGTGCAGTTACTGGACATCATCTTCCAGTCTGTGGAGGCCAGTGCCCTGTACTCTGATGTGATCTGCTGGGGGAGCAGCACCAGGCAAAAGGACATTGGGTGGATTGTGGATTATAAAGTCTAAATCTATTGCACAAAATAGATTGTGAGCAAATAATAAGCCAATTTTCCTCGTCAAAAACCTGTCTAGAGTTGTTTTGTTTCATTCACCTTTTTGTTATTAGTCTGTTTATATCTCCAGAGCTCAAAATGCTCCACCTTGTGAGGTCATGAAGCAGTAGTTTTCAAGTTAACAGCTAAATTTTACCTTTTAGTTCAGTAGAGACAGGTAATTCTAGATATGATTCATCCAGATGAAGGTGTGTGGACTTTAAAAAGACAGTGGAGCACTTCCTGTATTACCACATGGCATAACAAGGTAGAACAGTGTTTTGAAAGAAGAACTCGGCCATTAATATTATTGTTTGTGTTATAAAAACAGAAATTATATATGTTTGGCATATATGGCATTTGGTGTTTCTCCAAGCAACATGGACAGTAATGATGATTTATTTTCATGTTTTGTTTGTAACACTACCTTTTTTATCTGCCATTTAAGTATTAAAATGCAAATTGGTGTTCTATTTGTTTACACTTGGCTACCTCAAGCAGAACAGGTCCACGGGACACTAAAAACACAAAAACCCTGGCCATCAAAAAGTGCTTGAGACTCTAGGACTGAGGAGCCTGCTGACGGAGAGGGCCCCATCTCACCACTCACAAATATCACAAGAATTCATCTAGCAGTACAGGGTTAGTCTTGCATGCCCTCTCATTTCTGTTAAAAATACAAATCTGTTACGCTTTTTCGATTCTAACAGATGAAAGAATTTGTTTTGCCGTGTCTCGCCACTCAACACTGACACTAAACTATGATCCACGCCCCGGTGTGAGCCTCTTCTGTCACTGTGGAGCACATGGGGAGACGACAACAGTCTGACAGCACCACTCTCTATTTCAACAAGTTTCTCTACAGATGAAAGTCTGCTTTGGCTTTTTATCCACTCCTCCATCAGATAACCAGTGGAGGGTGGCTCTGTTCCACTCTCATTTGATCTCAGCAGATGGGAGGATATCTGAGGATCCGTGTGTGTGTGTGCGTGTGTGTGTTTGTGTGTGTGTGATCTCACTTTGAAGACACAATTAACATGGGAACCCGTTACTGATGCCTTTTGGTCCCCTCTGTCCCGTCACCACATCCTTTGTAGTGTTGCGTTCAATTAGCGTTTGCCATCTTGACAAACTGTGAGAAAGATGTTAGTTCTTTGGCGGGCGGCTGTCATACGCCTCACGGTTCTTTTCTTCACTAGATATGATGTAAATGGCAGGCAAGAGGAAAGTACTAGAAGTCACTTTTGCTTCTGAATTGCTCAAAAGAAAAAAACATTTGGTGGAAGTTTTGAAATGGCAAAACATGATCCACCTTTTCATTCTGACGGTCAAAGTTTTTAAGCGCACGATTCACAGCTTAACCAAGAAGCTTCTTCAGTTCTGTCAGTTTGGTTTTCTTTGACATTTTGATTTAAGGATATTAAGTATTTCTTGTAAAAATGTTGTTTTAGAGTCTATATAGTTCAGATAACAATTACGATTATCAAAATATGAGATTAATCCTCTAATGATGACTAGTTGACTATAAAAAATAATCATTGAAGTCATCGAAATTCTGTTGGTGACTTATTATTTAGGGGAAAAAAGGTTAATTATGTCAATGGGTCTACCTACACCTACACACAAAAATGCCTCATACAGTGATTCCAGAAAGTGTATTCTCATAAGGAGGCTGCAGGGGGAGCACTTCACTTCACTTCAACTGGTCTTTGCTCATTTTACCAGTGGTCCAGAGTTATCTCAGTCCACCAGATTAGCCAAGTTTAATGAATGAATGAATATTTTAGTCATGTGTCTATTGTGTATAGTTTGAAGGAATTTTTTAAATGTGGGACCAGCCTCTTAAATCTGAAACACAAATTTACCTACAGATACAAATAAAACAAAGAAATCCTTACATTTTTTCATTCTCATTTTGCTTATTTTGCAGCGATCATAAACCCCAAGCGTCTGTGCCGCCTTTATCATTATTATTAGTTTGTACAGCCATAATACAGTACAACACAAAAGAAAGAAATTGGTATGCATAGTATGTAATCTAATTTTAACACAAATATATTTTGCTATGTAAATATTTGTAAAGTTTTGCCAACAATGTAAAGCAACCACATAATTTTGCAAATTTTGAAACAGTCTCACACAGGGGCGGGTTAATACAGCACATTTCTCGTTTTTGAGAAATGTGCTTTTCTGTTTATAGTGTATATGAAATATGTATATCATTATTGTATCACTCTTGGCACAAACACAAAATAAAAATGAATAATCCAAGCAACCTAACCTGTTCGCAGAAACAGCTTAATGTTAAAATCTTATGAGGAAATAATCACCAAACCTGACATCATGTTCATGCCTCCAAACGGCACCTGACAAGCTCACGCCCGAGGAACAATCAGAGCCCTTCAACCTCTGATGGAAGGACAGGTTGTTGGGCTGCAAACACCTAAGATATGACAGATCTTGCTTGGTTCAGTCAGAAGGACAAACATATGAGAAACAGATACACACGTCTTATCTGTTACTGAGCCTTGCACCGACTGAGGCAGATCCACAAGACTCACTGGAAACAGACGCTGAGCTCTTTTGTTTCCCTCCATCTTTGCACACGACATGATAAACTTTATAGAACAAACTCAGATCAGTAAACCCAATCCGATATTGTCATTAATGCATGTTCTTTATTTGAGCCCCCTGGTGTGTTTGCATTGCTGATGGTAAATAGTTGTATTTTTGTATTTTCAAGGTACTCAAAGCGCTTTACATCAAGGAACCACTCACCCCTTCGCCCACACAGTCATGCACCAGTGTACGCAGCAGACACTAGGGGCAAGGTGGGTGTCTTGCCCAAGGACACAACGACAGCATTCATCTGTGGGAGCTGGACTCACACTGCCAAACTGACGGTGACTTTTAATTTGATATTTGGTCATTATCAAGTGATTATAATGAGTATTTTTGTAATGGCTGTGATACTTTGTCATTGAGAGATTATTTTTGATAAGAAATCACTCCATACCCAGGTGAACAGTTACTTGAAAGAACTTTAATAATATACATCAGAGCATCAGCATTTGTGTGTCATCAGCAGACCAATCACATGAGAAGATGGACCTTTTCATACTTGCATACACTTCACAAGTCTTCAGAAAGGCTGTTTGTGTACTCTTATTGCTCTAGTGTTTCCATTATTCAGATGGTTACCTAATTTTCACGATAAAACTGAGCCCGCAAATTACATAACCACGAGATTCTCTGCAGCGTTCTCCAAGCTCCCACCAAACTACCTCCCGCTGCTCAACCCTCCCCTCGCAGAACGGTGCTCAGCTGAGAGACTTATTCAACTTTTTAAATATAGTCAGGTAGAGGATCCACCATTTGACTCCATGTTTTTCCCCCTTCAATTTTCTAAAGTGTGGCCTTTAATATATCAATATGGTCCCAGGGCTGAAATGTGGAGAAGCTGGTCTGCTCATGATCATAATGCATGTTTTTTGCAGTAGTTTTACAAAATAAAAACACTTGTAATTGAAAAAACACAAGATCTGTTTAATGCCACACTAATTTGGAACATCCCAAGCAAAGCAGCAACATCATGGAGACAAGAAGATGGCGGATTGTCCACCAGAAAAGGCAAAAGTTAGTTTAAACTACCGTATTTTTCGGGCTATAAAGTGCACCGAATTATAAGTCGCAGTATCAAATAATATGTCAGTTGTGTCATTGTCCACACATAAGGAGCATCAGATTATAAGGCGCAATAAGCGAAACAAAACGTGTGTCGGATAAATCGAACTTTATTCAGGTCATTTACAATAACTCTCAGTTGTAGCTAACACAAAAATACAAGTTTAACAGTTGGTGATTTGGGCATCAAACATGCCCGGATCCCTCTCAACATTGTTCAGTTTTAACACTAAAATACAAAACCTGAAATCTGCATGGTAATGGTGGCATTTTGGGTCCTTGTACAGCACACGGCAGAACTACCGGTATGTTGCACAGTCGCCCTATATGTGGCCAACATATTACTCCTCCTGACTCGCCCACTAATACGTTATTAGACTAATGTGGACAACATCAAATCGGTTGGAGGTTAAACACAACCAAAGGTCAGACATAAGGCCACTGGATTATAAGGCCACTGTGGATTTTTGAGAAAATGCCATGATTTTAGATGCGCCTTATAGTCTGAAAAATATGGTAATCTAAGTAATCCAAGTCATTTCAGAGTAATTAGCTCCTCCCGTTAGGCAAATATAAGGCTGTGTCCTCCAGCATTCTGACCAGAACGGATGCAGCAGCTTTGATGAGCTGTGAAAAGTTTTCAACTGAATAAAAACAGAATTTTTTCCTTTTGCCATGGATTCTACCTGGTCAAGGAGGGGTTTTACACACTCCACCTGAAAAGTTACACAATGCACCTTTGAAGGAATATAGCAACTTTGCAGCAACTTGCACAAAAACACAAAGCATACATTGGTCCTTTTTTAAGGGTGCTCTGTAAATTTTAGGGAAAAAATTGTTTTACAAAAACATTTTGTATATATTTGAGCGGACTACAGTGATTAAGCTCCACGCCCCTGCAGGTCTCAGTGATTTCACCAGAGAAGAGGAGGAAATGACGACTGTAGATTATCTCTGAACCCACAATGACACGATTTTCTCAGAGCGGAACAACAACACAACAAAACAAGGAGATTTATCGTTGGACATTATTGAAGAGGGAAGATGTACGGGTGGGCGTTAATGCAACAATATTTGGTGCATTTTTTTTATCATCTCCTCACCGCACAAAATATTAATAAATAAATCATTGCCTAGTCTCTGCCAGTGTTCTGTGCTTAGGTGGTTGGCGGGTGCAGTTTTCGGTGAGTGGGAGAAAACAATGGAAGGCGCTGGATCATCAGGCCCACATGTGTTTGAATGTGAAGGGACTGAAGGATTAGACACCCACAAACGTACAGTACAGAAAGGGGTGGGCGATATTGACAGAAATTAATATCTCGTTTTTTTACATAAACTTAACACGTGTCACACAAAATGCAAAGGGACAGTAAAATTAAGCGTGAAAGAGCAGAAATATCACTATACTCTTGTTTGTGAGGATACAGGAGATTACCCTCTAAGTTTGTTACATGTCTAATTGTCAAAATTGAGCTGAACTGTTTTATTTTATAGGAGAACAGCGCTGTCCCAATGCTCTGCACGTTTTTACACACGCGCGCGCACACACACACACACACACACACACACACACACACACACACACACACACACACACACACAAAATTCATGATCATCTTTGTGCAGTTTAGTGGAGACACACACACACACACACACACACACACACCTGGTCATTAGGGGCAGATCACACTTGGCAGCACCTGTCAAGCCCATTAGGTGGCACTCTCTCCTGGATCGCTGTGCGGGCGTACCTCAGGGAACATTATTGGCAACCTTCCCTGGCCTTTTCCCATTTTCTACACCACTAATTACTCACAGTGTGCAGTGGGAGCAGACAGGAGGCTGTTGGACAGTTCAGATGGAGAGGTGGACATTTCATTAGGCACTGTGGACAACCTGGCAGCCCGGTGACACCTCTCGTTTATGTGTGTGCACAAATGCTCATGGGAAACGGTGCCAGTGCAGATAGATGCCTCCTGGCCCAGAGCAGATGTGGAGCTCTAATAGGGAACAGAGCACGTGGGGCAGGTCCAGTACATGCACACAAACACACTTAAAGGGCCTGTATTACACTATTTTCAGTGTTCTAATTTCTCCACATCACAAACATTCCCAGAGATGTGTTTCATTTTATTCACAAATCCTGTACATTTAGCCTTCTACTGTCAAACTGAAAACACTCTGTTCTACCTTGTGATGTCATGTGGTAATACAGGAAGTGTTCCACTGTGTTTTTAAACTCTTCTTCCTTTGGACTGAATTAGAAGGGTAACAGGGAGCTGTTAGCTACCTACCTAACTACCACTATATGACATCGAGGTGGAACAGCATTTTGAGCCTTGGGGATGCAGACAGCCTAATGAACCAGGCTTAACAAATGTGTGAATGAAAGAAAATGATTCCAGACATGTTTTTGAGGAGGTGACAACGTTCTAATATGGCTAAAAGCTCACAAGTCAATTTTGCATAATATGGAATTTTTAAAATCAACTTTTGTTGCTACTGTGTGGAGTGACACCAGGAGAAGGGCTGTCCTACTGTACACTAGAGTTAAACAAGCCAGGGCAAGCTGGGACAGTAGGGAAAAAGAGACAAATCTAGCTTATAACACTTCCTTTCAGTATTAAGTCTGGTGTTTGGGGAGAGCATATATTCTGTGGGAGTCCTCTGTTTTATCCTCTGTGGCCCTGAACAGCCTGTCTCTCGCCCCTGTGTTTAGCTCAGGGTTAATCTCGTCACACTGGAGGGCTTCTTTTATTTGTTCCATTTGGACGGAGAAAAACAATGCCATTTTCAATCCAATAACCAGCGTCCTCCTCTGAGGGACTGGCTTCCTAGAAAGAATGTAGGTCTAATGTTTTTATAGGAGAGGTGGGCCATAGAGACAAAACAAACTCTAGAAAGTGGACTGTGTATGAAGTTTGAAGGAGCAGCAGTGGAGCGAGCTTGTGTGAGGATCGGACGGCACTGTTTTCCATATAGAGAAATCTGGTTTGGCTTCACACAGATTGATCCAGTAATGCAGTAATGCTCTGGAGGAAATCAGAGTACAGAGGGAGAGGTTGTGAAAAGCAGTACATCCTTTTCTGCATGGAACAAAATGAAGTGTTGTAGCATTATAACATTATGTAACATACAATTGTCAAAAACAACTTTTGATTTTCCCAGGCGTCACTGTTTACCCTGGGCTGTTACTGTTTTGAGCCCAGTGTCCCCAGCCCCAATTTGATATCTGCCAACAGTAAAAAGGGCCAATATATTATAATTTCTTGAGCTAAAATACAGAAAACCGTGCTTGAAAATGTCCATAAGGCAAAACGTCTCCCAGATTACAAGCTCTTTTCACAATTTTAGTTTATACCCACCATCCCAAAAAGGGGGTGTTCCAGCTTTGAATTTTGAAAATCTGGTCGCCCTACACCAGTCAGCAGAGACAAAACACAATTACATATGTATATTCTTTTGTAATGTGTTTGTTTCAGTGTATCAGACATTACCCTGGCCTAGTATCAGTTCTCAAGCCAAACGTTAACCCACAGCATTGGCACTGAAACAAAAAAAACCTGGAAATGGTGCATTAAAAAGAGAACTGTAAAGTCTGTAAAGTTGATAATCACATTCTAAGATGGAGATGAAAATCCACACTTTGTCACTGTCCCAGCCTTGGTTCTCTGCGCATTACTCACATGGAGGATTCAATGTGTCAACCGCTATTTATGCATCTGTAGTAGCAGCTCATCAATTTATCATTGAGAAAATCAAATGTTTCATCTTTTTCTACTTGCCCCTAAAGGCAACACCATAGTTTATCAATACAGCCTTTATATCAAGACAGCCAAATGAACCCTTTTACCTCTTCAACATATTATATTGTTTTGTTTTGGTGAGACAGTAATTGCTGGCATTTGTCACGATGCCTTCACTGCACACTCGGAAAATTCAAAAGCTATTCATTCCTCCTCAGTCAGCATTTTTGCATGTGTTTGTGTGCCATGTTTGGACGAAGGCTCATTTTTCAGATGCTGCCTATTTTCCCCTGTATACATTACCTTTGTCATTGTGATTTATGACTTGACAAAACCGGCGTGCATCCAGACTCTCTGTGCGTGCAGTACAAGGTCCTCTATCTATAATCTACACAGGCTTTTCCACAGCAGATTAGCATGCTGTTGATTCTGCAGGGGTGCATACAGTCGTAAATGAGCCACAAAATAGCAGCAGAGCAGGAGGGTGATGAAGACCAGTGGGGCCAGTATAAGGCTACACAAGACTAGCTAAAGATGGTCACATGCTGCGTTTACATGCACAGACAAGTGTACTTAGCAACTATATTCAAATCAGACCATTGTGAATAAGCCTAAATATGCAGGGTTTATGTGTGGGGCATGTGTGAATTAAACAAAATAAAACTCTTGGTATGTTTTCAATTAATAAACTCCCATAAATTCCGGACTATTGAACGCACCTGAACAAAAGCCGCATCAACAAAATTTCGACTAAATTTTAAAATATAAGCCGCACCTGAATATAAGCCGCAGGTGTCCACGTCTTCAAGAACATTGTCAATTTCAGGCCCTCTGCTTTTATTGCTTCTGAAAAGGTAGTCTTTTTGAGTCAGTTGGTCGCTGCCGTCGCCGCCGTCTCACCATCGACTCTTTGAAGCCGCAGTTACATGCAGCAGCTCTATGTCCTTCTTCCACAGTTCAGTCGTGTTTCTCGTAAAAGCTGCATCATCTTGTTTTCTTTGTGTTTTCCGTGAGGAGGACTTGCATGAAGCGCAAAATAACAAAATCAAAAGACAATCAAACGAGCATCTTCCTCTGCGCATCCGCCCGTCTCTCTTGAACATGTTTCCTGCACAAAGAGACGCTGTTGGATCTTATATCTGACAGTCGCTAGTTAACGCTACAACTTCTTTCTAACTCTAGATCCATGTGTTCACCGCACAGACAGTTGTGTGTCCACTCAGGCTGCGGCGCATCTGCTGTGTTGCCAAACAAATAATCCATCCATATATTAGCCGCACTGTTGTATAAGCCGCAGGGTTCAAAGTGCGAGAAAAAAGTAGTGGCTTATAGTATATAAAATAAAATAAATTATAGTATATAAAAGTAAGATCATAAAAGTATTGGCCCTTTAAAGTGGAATTCAACTTTTTAAAACCACATTTCAAATAGAGCTCTTAAACTGGGTAGTACCCTGAGGACTAACGAAAAGTGAGAGGGGAAAGGCATGGTCTGGAGATATAACAGTGTACACTGGTTTTAGGGCAGTTCTGTGTGATGTCACAAAATACCTGAAATTTCAGTGGCCACTGAAGCCAGGACACACCCATTTTTAATTACTTTTAGTGTTTAGTTCCATTTTAAACAAGCAACAAACCAAATATCTTTCTAATTGCTATGCTTTTTAGCACAATAAGCACAATAATCAGCACAGGAGTGCAGACTGAGGTTTTTGTTTGTTTATTTGTTTTTATTCGTACAATGTTTTATTTAGACTGGTGTTGGCTTTAGCTACTGAGATTATCACCACTGGGAGTATAAGGCCATTTCTTAACCTGCAGATTGTCGTTGCAAGGAGATTCAATGTGTCTCACAGCACAATCTCCAGAACATGGAGATTTCAGGAGACAGACAGTTCCTCTATAAGACCTGGACAGGGCCGCAGAAAGTCCTCAACCCGTCAGCAGGATCCAGATCTGTCCCTTTGTGCAAGGAGGAACAGGCTAAGCACTGCTGGTGCATTAGAAGCAGACTCCATGAGGGTGACTTAAGGGTGCAACATCCTGTAGTGAGCCCTGTGCTCACCGGCTAGACGACACCTAAAGTGTCAGTTATGTCTGTGTTGAAAGAATCATGTTTGAAATAAAACTAACCTTGCACTGCATGAATCGTTGCATGTTGAGGGACTATTGTCTCAGTAGGAATGGTGATATCAGTTTGCCGCTGCCGCCCTTTCTATCAGGAAGTACAACTCGCTGCTGCTGCTCAGACATAAATCCTTCAAATGCAAGGTTGATTTTACTTCTAAAATTCTATCGACACAGAGTTGATGTTCTGTGTGACCTTTTGCAATGCCAGACTATCAGTGTGAATGTCTTTCTGTCAATTGCTCTGCCAAATCAGCCTTCCTTAAGACTCTGGAGAGGCTATGCTCCTGTGGAGGAACGGAGGTCTAGACGATTTAACGTGGTAACAGAAATTATTCTGCCAACAACGCCAAAAATGTGGCAGCACAGCAGTCGTTGAGGGGTAATAGATCTGAGGTGGCATTGTTGCAATACTATATCTGCTGCTATTCTAAATTGTCTAATTTGGTGGAATATACTCTCAGGTGCACAGGTAAGTACATCAAGGAGAGAGGGGCCAGGTTCCATCATTCACATTTATTTTGACAGTTCTTAAAAACATTTTAATTTAATTTAACAATGCTATAATAAATATGGCAAAACAGTATGGATTAAAAATAAAACAGTGAAGCAGCAGAATACATCTACAGTGTGAAAAGGAGCAACGAAACTGGAGTATAGGCAACACAAGGCAGAGCCAAGAGGTGAAGTAAAAAGGCAGAACAGGGAAATAAATATTGAAACAAAACAAAGAGGCAAAACAATGAGGCAAAGCAACAGTTATTACAATGAAAGTTGTAATAACTGCTGGGCAGTTATTACAACTTTCATTTTATAGTTCATTTTACAGAGATTCATGTTGTACATCTTTATCATGGATCTATTATAAAATCTCTACACTACAAACATCTTTCACAGTAAATTTACAGACCAATATCAAAAGGGTCAACAAAGGAAATCAACAGAAATGAGTTTGGATGAACGTTGTCATAGCATCATTTCAGGAGATTTTTAGCTCTGAACTCACAGCTTCTTGGTGTTAGCGTTTTGTTAGCACTAAAGTTCATGGCTTGGTTGTTTGCCAATGTTCACCATCTTCTCACTCTCATTACTCTGATATTAAGTCGATCTCCAGCCGCTGTTGCGTTGTGAGTGAAAACCTGCGCACTATTGCTTCACAGCCACAGCACTGACAAGATAAAAGTGAATTTAGTGAATGTGAATTTTGAATTTTGTGAAAATGTGTCATATTCTACTTATATGTTGAATTCTATTTTACTCAGTCAGACCTGTTCTGTGGCCACTTGAGATTCTGTGGCCTCCTCGATGGAGGCCTATTTTCACAGAAGAAAGCAGGGCCTTCACCGGCTTTTAACCCATATAATCTATATGTCATAAACTGTAAAGAGCAGCATATGCAGCCTATATTATTTATTACTTTAATGTTTGAGACCAAAAAAATTGAATTGAAAAATGTATATATTTATAAACATTTTATTGGCTGTGCCAGCTCATAGTTTGGCACAGATGCAAGTCAAATGTCTGCAGTCTTCTTCCTCTGGAGTCTATTATTCAAATGCACTGGTCTTGGACACAGAGTGGTAAAAATGAGCAAAGTCTGGTTGATTTATGTTGATATTACAGTCCTTCCCTGCAACGTTTAATCAACTAAATGGCTTTTTGAATCCTTACTCTAAAGTTCATTAAAGAATTAATCGGATGTTCTTAATAATTCATCTGACTTTTGTGGCAGTGTTATGGTGGTTTTTGCGTTGCTACTTGGAGCTCAGCTCTGCCCAGTTCGTCTTAATAACTGAAGTAAGTGCACGCTCTAGTGCAGTGGAGGAGATGAGGGTGCATCTTAAAAGCAAGTCCCGAGGTCCTTCTGGTCTTGGAGTGGCCATTGTTGTGTCCATAAGGCTCAGGTTTAATGTGTGTCTCTCTACCTTAGATCTAAGCCAGGAGGCTAAAGGGAAGCAGGCTACTGTCCAGTTATTTCCCTTTTTGTTCTGGACTCGCTTCAACTCTGGAGTGTGGAAGGGCATTACAATGCACATGACTGTCAGCAAATTCCAGCGATATTGGCATAGTGGCTGAGGCTTCACAGCAAAAAGGATCTGTGTTCGATCTCTGGGTCACACAGGCCTTTCTGGGCAGAGTTTCCATGTTCTCTGTGTTTGGGTTTCCTCAGGCACTTCCTCATCACCCCAAGACAAGCGCCATAGGTGCAATCCTCCAGATGTGCACACAAAAACTGTAAAGCTGTTTTTAAATGACATGCAAACTGTAACATCTAATGTGAGTAATCAACAGACCATGATCAGAAAGAAATCAGAGGATTTACCTTTTTTTTGCTCTAGTAACCTCAACCAGTGTTACCTTTGTGTGTCTACTCAATGTTCTATCTTCAGTTTCTGACATAATCCATTATTGCCTGTTACTGGATTGAGCCTGTTAATTATTTTTCTGTCAGTCTTAAGCTGGAAATGTATGTGACAAGTTATTAGACAATGAGCTGTAATAAGCTGGGAGCTGTCCTCCCTCCTGTGGGTTCACCACCTGCAGAGGGGTTCATAGGGTCTGGGTGATTAGGATAGTCAGAATACATGAGATAAGTGAGGAATAACTCTGGACCACTGCAAACTGTTTAAAAGGAGCTAGTTCTGTTTTTCACATTGTTAAGAGCACAGTGCCTTTAACAATGGGGACTTCAAAACAACAAAAACATGGGTCTAAATGTGAAGAGGAAGTGTGCGTCTCACCTGTAGGATATGGCCTGTACTGAGGAGCCCTGTATGACCTGGCTGCAGGGGACGGACAAACCAAGTCGATGAGTCTGAGCGGCCTGTGTCCCGGATTACACAGCATCACGTTGTCCATTTTAATGTCTGTGTGGATGGTGCCCAAGGCTTGGAGGGTTTGCAGAGCCTCAGTCATCTGCAACACACAAACACAGTCACTTTAAAACACATTATCATTGGGCCTGGGTAAAAATGGCCCTCATTATGTAAGATCATGTTTAAAATTAGAGCCTGGGTGTGAGATTATGGTTAGAGATTAAAACTGGAATACATTCATGCATTTATGTCACTTACACACAAAAAGTTGTCAACTTCTCCACAGTGAAAACAGACCTGCAATCACCGTTCCTCTCGACATGCAGAAAATGACATGAATATTTAAACAGTCACTGACTTTTGTCTTTACAGACAGCTGAAAATGCTGATTTGTGGAGTCTGTCTGATTACACAGAGCTGGAGTGGAGTCATCTGCAGTTCATGGTACAATAGATGAGTCTTCTGTGTTGTCTTCACATGAACAGTCAGTGGCTCATGTTCCCTCAAACGCTGGATTAATGGAGGGCTGCCTGAGCTAAGACATTGCCCTACGTTGCATCATGATTCTCTCTGAGGCAGTGAATAATAAGGAACAGAACATGCCACTGAGGGACTATTAGAGCTAAAGAGTGCATGGGGAGAGGCTAACGCCTTCATTAAAGATCCTGTTATCTGCAAAGTCTACTTTTTGGAAGTTTTGTTGTAATGTTTGCATCTTAGACGGCACACTGGAGGGTGTTTAAATCTACAGTGATTTTAAAACAAACAGACAAGGACATTTGTGGAGTTATTGTGTCTCACACTCGCATGAAGGACTCACACACACACACACACACACACACTCGCTGTTTTCAGATTTTCCACAAGTGAAGGACGGCACAAGAAACCAGGCCGAGCCGCTGGGAATATCAGGTGCCACAGTGGGGAGCAAGTGGCATAAAACTGTTGTTGTGTCCTCAGGCAAGACACTTCTCCCACATTGCCAAGTATGAATGTGGTGTGTGAGTGCTGGTGTTGGAGGTCAGAGAAGACAATGGCACAGATTGGCAGCCTTGCTTCTGTCAGTCTGCCCCAGGGCACCTTTGATATTCACTCTGGCTCCTTACCTCCAGCTCACACTGCACAGTCACTGCAGAAGTGATGATGTCAGTAGCAACTGTCTTGGTGTTACCCTGGACAATGACTGGGCCTGGCACAGTCTGACCTCTTGATTGTAAACGACAATTAAAAATATCCAACAACATACTGGAGTCACATGATTTGAGGGATGTTTTAGAAGATTATAAAACAATATAACATTATTGGGAGTCACAAAAAGGCTCATGAGCTCATCTGCCAATGTTCACAAACAGAATATTGTTTATATAGCACATCCTTCCAAGATGGAGGCCTGGAGCTTCTACAACATCTTGAGAAAAGGTACTGCACTTTATCAAAACTGTGCTACATTTTGATGCTCTAAATGTCATTTAATTCAATCACTATGAAAATATTGAACGTTGAATACTTTTTGAAATATAAATTCCATCTGCAGCCTTTCATTTTAAAATACAATGGAGAAAATGTTCTATTCAAACAAATGACAAATTCCTTTCTATCACAGAAATCCTACGAATCCTGCTCCAAAATGGTCCCGTCACTCTTTAGATGAAACGTCCCATTAAAACCTCAGTCTGTGCCTGTGAACTGCACCTCCTCTGTCTTCTAACTTAATCTGCATCATTCTCCCTGAATCCACTGGGACCCTGCAGCTCATCCAATATCACCCGAGTTTAGTGTTAGTGAGGGAGGCCCGAGGGCCGCACTGTCCACAGTGTCACAGTGTAACAGCGTAAAGACCCATATTACGCTATTTTCTGA
>KN501378.1:3558-19020 GCA_000787155.1 Scartelaos histophorus | reverse complement strand
AAATAAATAAATAAATAAAAGGCACAGATAATCAAATGACCATATTTCCACCATATCATCATGTTATCACTGTTGTAAAATAAAGTATGGCCATTTATCTTTCTTTTAAACATCTTTTTGCTTTGACCCTCACGTGCCTTAGCCTGCTGTTAGGTCTCAAACGTCGGGCTGAAAAACTTGGTGACAGTTTGTCTCGCAGATAAATTGGCCGCAGCCGAAGAGCTTCCTGCTGGTGACCGGTCTGTGCTGTCTGTGCCATGAACATGCAATTTCCCCCTGATTACGCTCCCCACGGATAAGTAAACACATGCACCATCTTATCCCGCGAAGCACAAAAGAGAAGGGCGGACAGTAGTCGCCGGGAATTATCTTCAACAGGACCGTAGCAGATTTACTCATAGTTGGAAAAATTTTGGCTTTTGACCTAAGTTGCCCAGTTGTTTAGGATTATACTGTCACTTTATAGGCTTTAGAAAAAGATCTTTATTTCAGCTTGAATCCAGGCACACAACTAAAGATTCTATATAACACAAAACTGATTCTTGTGAGCATTAGAATATTACTTCCTCAAAAACATACATAGAGTTGGTTATTAGTCTACATCTCCAAAGCCCAAAATGTTTTTTCCATCTTGTAATTCCATGTAGATTGGCAATTCCAGGTCTAAAATGATCAAAATGAGGGTCTAAGGACAGGAGATGCTGGGACAATTATCCATCTGCTTGCTTTTTGTTGGACATTCTGTATTTTGTTCTGCTCATTCTCTGACATTTTTGTTTGCTAATTTAACAATTTTGTGAAGCCCGTTGAGATAACTGTTATGATTTTGGGCTATACAAAAATATATTGAATTGAATTGAATAGTGAAGTGTATGGTGTTTAAAAATATAGTAGAGCTCTTTCTTTATGACCATGGTAAATCCAAAGTGTAGAGCAGCTTGTAATAATAAAATATTATCACATAGTAAATTTGAGCTATAGCTGAAGTCATGATTATTGGAAGGAATTATTTATGAAGGTCAAATGGTACAGTAACATATAAAGGACACATTATTATTAATGTCTCATGTTTTATGTGATGTCTTTTATTTCAAAAGCCTCCTTTTTATTTCATCTTTGTAACTGATAGGAGCAATAAATGTAATTATACCTAAAATTTGATTAATTGCACAGCCCTAGATTTTTAAGAATCCATGCAAAATGATTGTGCTTCCAAGCTGTAAGGGCATCCAGCAGGTTTTAAGACAGACACTGGATTGGTATATTATTATGATTATGGTGTTATAGTGATATAATGTAAAATAATGTGTCCAGAATTATACAGATATTGGATATTGGATAAGCAGCTTTCTCCTTATCTAAACCAATCCTCTGCCTCCATCTGCTCTGTCATTTACAGACTGACAAAGTCTTCTATTTATCCAGGAGTCCATTTCAGATGAAAGTGAGATGTCCTTTTCTTCACGACTCTGAGTAAAAGTTAAGGAGAGCTGTATCCTTGTGATTTCTTGGATGTCTGGTTGAGATGAGAGCATAACTGACAGATATAAATGAAATATGAGTGTTCCCTGGACAGCGCTGCTTTTCCCACATCTCCACTTCAATTTAGCCAGAGCAGCGTACCCACAGACTGTACACCAATCAAAGTACTCGCACAGCCAAGTCAAACGCCGCTGGTGAAGTCAACAAAACGCTAGAATAAAAGGCCCCCACGCACTACAGCATTTCTAGGTCTTAAACGACTTTTAAACATGTGACCAAAAGTGCACAGACACGAGGAGATGATGATGATACTTAAAACCTCCGATCACAAAGACTGCAGCGAGATCTGGCTGCATAAAACAGGCTCCACGCACAGCTCCTGAGCACAGCTTGCATCTGCTTTTTCCCGTCTACAGTAAAACCACTCACTTTGAGACTGTTTAAAAGATCAGATCACTGCACTTCTAGTTTAGATGCAAGTCAAAACTGTGTTATTATGATCAGATTATTCAGATACATGATTTTAAAGCACAAAAGATTGATGATAAAGTACACAGGAAGTAGAGTTACTATCGCTAATCTGCAGTATCACCTTGATCTGTGCACTGTGTGGATGAAATCAAGCTACTCTAGGCTTTTTACTTCTTAATAATGCCTGAAACTGGATTAATAGTGACGTTTTTGACAGGGTGACATGATTTACAGAGGGAAATTTCAATGAACAATGTGGATGAGATGCTGCACTTTAAATAAACCACTTTACGAGAGGCGAGTAATAAAGTCTGCTCATTATTTTCTCTATATCCCGGGTTTGTATGTGGCGCCTCTGGGTCCGTCACTCCTCTGCCCCTGATGCTTTATGGGTTTTTATCGTAGCGTTGCTGATGTTTGTTGGTTGTGATATGACAGAGCAGCTCAGAGTCACCCTGACACCCCACACGAGCAGCACGACGGCTTCACAATCACACACAATCTCACACGAAAGCACAAGTCGATCACGGGGAGAAACAAATCACAGCCAAAATCGGGCAAATTTTCCTGTAGTGTGTGGCGGCCTTAAGTGTACATGATTGGTGTGTTTATTATGGACACACAACAGCAAGTCCTATGTACAGTTTTTACTACTACAACTATTACATTCAAAGTGGTACAATGACAAACTATTATCTCTATTTCTAGCATTTCCCAATTTGGTGTAATCAAATCTGGAAATCTGTGTCCATAACCATGAGAGGATCTGGCTGCAGACCTCCACCCAGAGGACCCAACCCCCTCATCCATGGCTATTTGGAGTTACGCACTTGTAAACTACACGTGGACAATTAATTACATGTTTTATGTTCGTACAATTGGTTTTAACCTGCTAACTTATCTGTGGAAGAAGAGTCGAGCTGAGGCAACACAAAGATACTTTCAAATAACCATGACTACACTCGAAATGCATTGGGGATTAAATGTGCAAAATGTGAAGTGATAATAAGAGCAAAAATTAAAATTCACTTTTAATAACTTTTAATTGCAAACTGAAATTGATGAAAAAAAATGTATCTGGACACGTGGCTGGAGGTGCATCCTGAGGGAGGTGTGTGGAGTGTGGGTCCTCAGGGTGGAGCTCTGACTCTCCACACTCTACAAGCACTACTCCACCAAACACTACAAGGTGGAAGTGGTTTACCTAAGAACTGTTCAGATTCTCTTTCTTTCCTTCCTTCTTTTCTTTCTTCCTTTCCTTCCTTCTTTTCTTTCTTTCTTTCTTTCTTTCTTTCTTTCCTTCTTTTCTTTCTTTCTTTCCCTCTTTTCTTCTTTCCTTCTTTCCTTCTTTCCTTCTTTCCTTCTTTCCTTCTTTCTTTCCTTCTTTCTTTCCTTCTTCCTTTTTCCTTTCTTTCTATCTTTTCTTTTTCTTTCTTTCTTTTTCATTCTTCCTTTTTTCTTTTCTTTCTTTCTCTTTCTCTTCTTTTCCTTTTTCATTCTTTCTTTTTTCTTTCCTTCTTTCCTTCCTTTCTTTCTTTCTTTCCTTTCTTTCTTTCATTCCTTTCTTTCCTTTCTTTCTTTCTTTCCTTTCGTTCCTTAATTTCCTTCCTTTCCTTTCTTTCCTTTCTTTCTTTCCTTTCTTTCTTTCTTTCTTCCTTTCTTTCCTTTCTTTTCTTTCCTTCCTTTCTTTCCTTTCTTTCCTTCTTTCTTTCTTTCCTTTCTTTCCTTTCTTTCCTTCTTTCTTTCTTTCCTTTCTTTCCTTTCCTTCCTTTCATTCTTTCTTTCTTTCCTTTCTTTCCTTTCTTTCCTTTCTTTCCTTTCTTTCCTTTCTTTCCTTCCTTTCTTTCTTTCTTTTTAATGAAATACTTTTGTTTAATTTTGTTACTGAAGAGAAAGTACAGATACAGGGGCAAAATATTACTCAAGTGAAAGTAAAAGAATGACATTAAAATCTACTTAAGCAAAAATATGTAAGTAAGTATTTTAAAAAGAAAAATGCACTTTAAAAATTAGTATTTAGCAAAGATTTTTAAAACTATTAAAGCAAAGAAAGTACAGATACACGCTCACAAATGCAGTAAAGTAAAGTACTTTCCAGCACAGCCGTTCTTCGACCCTTGATATACTTTTGAAAGAGAAAATATCTGTTGTTTTCTCTTCTCTCTGGTCTCTGATAAACTCCTGTTAAATATGACTGTATAGAACTGTCTTGTGAGGAATAGTTGGAGAAAGGTTAATATTGTTGCATGGTTCTATTCCCTGTGTGCTTTATGGCAATCCAAGAGGCTCACTTTTCTCTCCTCGCATCATTCAGACTGATATGGAAGAACGTGCCTCTCAAATGGATGCTGCAGTTATGCTGTGATGGCTGTTTACCTGTGGGTGTTGATGTCTTTGTAATCTCACTCAAACTCTATTACTGCACCTTGTTAGCTCCAGTATCAGAAAACATCTCGTCAAAACTGGCCCCGTATATCCGCAGACTTTACCGTGAATTTTGCAAAAAGTTTAAACTATTTCGGCTTGCCTTGTCATCCTGAAATTGCCTGCCAACAACTCTGGCCCTTATCAAATAATTAGTATATTTTCAATAATATAAATGTCAACTATTCCTGAACTTTTTTTTTTTTTTCTCACTTTCACTGCAGTATATGATGTTTTCAAATGTGCTGCCAGCTAATCGAGAAAAAAAAAAAGAATTAATATTATGGATTAAGAAATTAAAGGATCTGTATGAGATTTTTACAGTCTTAAAAATGTGAAAAGAGTTATTCCTCGTTTGTGATGCTTTTATCAACTTTTAGACACCCGATGATCAGAGTTTAGAACAAAACCAAAAGAAAGAAACTGAAACTGAAAGTGAAACTGATATTAAAGAATCCAAGTCCATCTATATGTTTAAGAAAAGCTTGAAATGATCATTATTAAGAAAGTATAAAACTGCTGTGACAGGATGATTTTGTGTTTGTTTTTTTGTAAGGAAGCTGCACATCTATGTTTGATTTTGTGTAATGTAACAGCGCAACACACTGGAAGTGAAGAAGAGTTGATAAGATAGCAGATATTCTCAGCTTTTGCTTCTTTCTGTGCCTTTCATTCATGTACCAAAATTGTACTAAATCTGTAATACTGTTACGACCCAGCTCAGCTAGGGTGTGGGAAGTAACAAAAAAACACCAAGGTGGAAAATGGAATAAATAAGTAAGGTTTAATTAACAGGTGTGTAAAAGGCTTAACTTAACAAAACATGGTAAAATATGTACATAACTAAACCAAGTTAAGAAATAACATAACAGGTTTAACATAAAACAAGTTTTGTGCTAAAACGGGTCACGTGGGTTCACAAAACGAGTGATTAACTAAGGGACACAAAAATAAACCAAAACCACAAACCTACAAACAGAATCGAGTGACCAAATTAAAAGGCACAAAACTGAACAACTAAACCAAAACCGAGTGTCTCAACAAACAAAAGTCACGTACAAACAGGAGCTGTGATCTTCTTAAATAGGGGGAGGAGGCTGGAGGCGGGGCCAGGTGAAGAGGTGCTCCACCAATCAGGGACCAGGGCTCAGGCAGCAGGAACAAAATGGCAGCAAAACACAAAAATGCAACCTGAAGGCCTGGGGCCGTACCAAATACTGTCTGCAGATATGTTGCACTGATTTGTTTTGTTTTAATGAATGAAATAAATATTATTGAGCTGAGTTTTGCCGTCACAGTAATGCTTATAACTACTAGCAAGTTAACTGCGTACTCACTGATTTCAGACAATGAAGAATGTTTTAGAATTAGATGCAGACAATACAGATCTGGCTTATTTTGACCTCAAGAACAGCTCATACAATATAAATGTGCAGGTTTTGCTCAAATACGTGGAAAAAAAATCACATTCGGGCCCTTTAAGTTGCTCTCTGATTAAAATGCAAGTATAGACATGGACATAACAAGGCTCTGGACATGTTTAAGATGTAAATACTGCGGCTCGAATCATGTTTAAACAATACTGTGGTGTTACATCTGCAGTATTCAAATCAAGACAAAGAGGAACTGACCCTCGGTGACTCAGAGCTGCTTTTCAGAGCCACCCGCTAGTTATGAGTAAGAATATTCACACCCTTTGGCAAACATTTAAAAAATTCAATGCAGAGTGGAAACTTTAGAGAGCCCTTTTTAAATTGAGGATGTTAAAAAGAGTCAGAAAGTTAATAAATGTATTCTTAAAGTTAAGTCTAACCTTATTCCTGAATTCTTAAAAGCAAAATTTGAATACGTATTAGAAGTGTCCAATAAACATAATTTAAGGGTAAAATGTTATATTTTGGTGTTGTTAGTCTCTTTTAAAATTTTTTTTGTCTGTTCTGCTTAATGGGTTTAGTCTGGATGCTTCAGTTTAAAATCACCTTTTCAGAACTTGTTATTCTAATGTTGACCTTCTCTACTCTTTCTGCGCTTTAAAGTTTAAGAGTTATTTCGTTTTATGTGATATATTAAAGCCTATTTTTGGGGAATTGCTTTACAATTATGTGTTTAAGGTGACTCTTGGGAGCTTTAAGCCATATTATATAATGCTGTGACCTCATTAAAAAACATACCCCGAGTTACGTTTTGTTTCATTTACATATTTTTGAGTAATCCTTTATTTTTAGTCTGTCTGCATCTCCAGAGCTCAGAATGCTCCGTTCCACCTTGTGATGTCATGAATTAGTATTTTTCAAGTACTCAGGCCGTCTTTTACTTTTTGTTTAGTAGTGATATGCAATAATAGTGAAAATGCATGAGTTAAAAAAGATAAAATCACTTCCTGTCTTACCACATGACCTCACAAGGTTGAACAGTGTTTTTAGCTTGAGCGAAGAATGAATTTTTGTGAATTTTGTGATTTGTGTGTTGAGGATTTGTGAATGTAACAAAACGCAACTCCAGTTCTGTTTGTGACAAGGAAACAACATTATACCATAAATCAGAAAACGGAATAATATAACAGAATAATAATATATAAAACAAAAAAGAGATGAAAACAGATTAATAGCAGCTTTAATAGAAATGTGAGTGTTTAGAGATGATCGAAAAAATATGTCATTCAGAAAAATGGAGATTTTATCGTTGCCGTGGATACAATAATTACCATAAATTTAATAAAATACACGGTAATGGATTTCATTTGGCTCACCTAATTTGTCATGTACTTTGGCCCAGCTAAACATTGAGTATTTTACCCTTTATTTAATCTAATCTTTTAAGGATAACCAAAAAGATGACGTGTCCATTGTACCTGCATAAACATGGATCACTTTATCCTCTTTAAACAATCAAACGGTCGTGTGTCTTGTGCTGGGGTCAGGCCATTTGGTGCCCTCGGCTTTAGCCCTGATCATGTTTACTGAGAAATTCATTACATCCTTAATTTCAAAAGAAGGAGAAAGGGCATGACTGTGGTATTAAAGACCACGAGGGAGTAATTTCAGTTGTAGATTCGCAGACACAAGGTAAAATAATCAGGCCCGAAAGTAAAAATGTTATTGCAAAAAGCATATGGCTGCATTGTTGTAGCAGAGCAGAGCTGAGCTGATACTTAGATGCATGAGTTGTATAGAAAAATTGATAATGGCGGCTTTGGAGATATTCAAAATTACAATATCAGGCTCTTTAATTAAAACATGTCTAAGGGCTGTAAAAAAAAAAGAAAAAAGATTAAAATTTTAAATTAAACTAAATTGCTATGTGATATTGTGATAAGTCCATTAATGCTTTGAATAGAGCAATATTTCAACTTAAATCAAGACTTATGACACATTTTTGTACATTATAATATCAGAACATCGTCATGGGGATAATAAAAAATATAAATAAATACCAAGATAAGATTTTTTTATTTTTTTTTTAATGGATGTATTTTTTTTCCTTTTTTCCTTTTTTTTATAAATTATTATTACAGAATGAGCAGCTTCATAAAGTGGAAATTAACACTAAATGACACTAACTACAAAAACTACTACAAAAAATAATAATGATTGAAACTTCGCCATGTCATGCTAATATTGGATAAGTATTGACCATAATTGTAATATTAAAATGATTTGGTTTAAAATTCTACACCATTGTGCCTCAGGGTCTCGAGTTCAATTCCTGGTTTAGACCAGGAATTTGCGGCGTGTCGCTCCCCCACTCTTTTTTCTTTTTACACTTTTATCTGTGCATCTGTCAGCTACAGCAAATCCTTTATTGTCCCTTTTTATTGTTATATGAGAAAAAAGTAAGTAAAGTATTCAGTAAATGCTTCAACCCTTCATATGAAATGCTTGGTTGATTTTTTGAAAAAGTACATATTCTGAACAAATAATTAGATTCTTTCAGTTCATTTCATTTCTGCCGTAATCTTGCATATGAGCAAATTATTGTTTGTTTTTTTTTTGTTTTTTAACACAATAACAAATCACTGCCCCTTTCAGATAAGCACTCCATTGTATTCCTATTCTTCTCCATGCTGTCAAACGTCCATTAAAATTTCATACCAATGTCAGTACAATTTGTTTTCGTGCTCTTAACACTTGTTTTTCTTCCATTCAAAGCAAGCATTCCCTGTTTGTCAAATTAACTGGTGCTTGGTGCAGTATATGTGCGTGTGAGGAGTGAGAATTTGATTTGCCTCAGTGCAGATTGCAGCGGTACAGTCTACGTCCTGGTGCGCTCCTGTGTGAAATATTAAGTGCATGTGTCTGGGAACGGCTCCTCTGACTCTCCCTCTGCTCAGAACTTAAGATCATTTGATCACCACCTCAGAGACATCCACAGCTGTGATTTACTTCCCCTATTTTATTTTATTTTTATCGGCCGCTTCATCTGTCTCTGCTGGCGTTGCGAGGGGCTGGGATTTGCCCTGTGTAGTCAGTCTTTCCGATTACGACGGTGGCGGCTGTATTGTGTCTGCGTGTGTGGAGCTAGTCCGGAGTAAAACTTTAGTGGAGTTGTGAACGGAGCGATGCTGAACTGTCATTCTGAACTAGAAATGTGTCAATACAAATCAGCCAAACATTATGTGAAAACTTTTCTTAAGTGAATGCGAATTTTCTGAGTTCTGAATTCTGGCAATGTTATTTTTTTCTGCACATTTTAGATAGTTTTAATACTGAGAAAATACATTATTACTATTTGAAGGTGTTTGGTTTTTTATATGTTACAGGTTTTTATTACCGAAGAAATATGTTCAAACGCATTAATCTTATGACATATCTCTCCACAGATCTGACCTGTAACATACCAGCATCACCTGCTTGTTTCCATAAATATTTCATGTGAGACAATGTCAGTTTTTGTGAAACTTTCCAAGGAGACAGGCAGGTGGCCGACTCTCCACTACACAGCAAAAAGCAGTGTTAAAATTGACTCTCACAGAATCAGTTTTAACATTTTCTCAGGGTTTATATGAGTCCAATCTGTTAATTTAACGTTTTTGGAAATGTGAATTAAGTAACACTCGACCAAAGTTCCTTTTAACACCAAAATCAAGAGTTATTTTAACATTTTGAGAGTAAACGGCTAACACTTTGTAGGATTATCCTGATTTAGCTAAACAACACGCAGAGATTGTAATTTTTACATGATTTAGCTAAACAACACGCAGAGATTGTTTAATTTTTACACTTTATTTAAGTTAATTTAAGGTGAAATTATGTACAAAACTGGTCCAAACGTGTCTTTTCTCATGGGAGTTTGAAGTGGTGGGTGAGAGGTGCAACCCCCATTTAACTTTAAAACAATTCTGAAATTTTACCTTCCAATTTTTGCTGTTTTTATGTTAAATTCCAGTTATTGCTTCAGAACTAAAAAATCTAATCCAGTTGACAGAGAGCGTGCCATTATCTGCACGCCATTCATTTCATCCGTTTTATTTATTTTGAGCAGATTAATGGCACCACGGATATGTTTTTGCTTCGCCTGACGGGACGGCCTGACAGTATATCATTAAACGCTTCTATCATTTAATTATGGTGGTTTATATTTTTCAGAATATAGAAAAACATGCTGTGAGCGGGCACACCTCTCCACAGAACTGAACTGTAACTTGATCCTTCCTTTTTTGTCTCTACTGACAAAAAAGTAAGTTAAGGCACATTTCATTGGGCATCAGCAGGTGGCAGAACCTCCATCAGAAAAATTATATGCAGTAATATACTTTTAACAAGGGAATCTGCATTTTAATCTGTGTTTTTTTCCCCAAAACTCGTCCTCCTCCTGATTTCTTTTTGTTGAAATAGCCAGTTTCAATACCAGTTTTAGTCTTGATTAGTATCTGGATAGCGATTCTTAACAACCTCTTCAATCCAGCCTACTTTTGTGTCTTGGTGACCCTGAGCTGCTGTTGCTGCAGGTTTAATCCCAGCTCTGTTCTAAATGAGCCTCTGCGCTTTTCTCCTGCTTTACTTTGATCAGCCTGTAATGTGATGAGGCAGTGACCCTGACATGACCAGCGGGAGAACAAGCACCACCGGCCCATAGAGGAGCCCGTCGCTGTCTGATCTGACCACCAAACCCACACAAGAAACAAATTATTCTGAAGGTGTCTCTCCTCTGTTGCCGCACAGCCTTGTGGGTAATAAAGGTTTCATGTATTCGTTTTACCCCAGCAAAAATCGCGATCTATAATGACCTGACATTTCTCTTTTTTTACACTGGCCAAAGCAGCTCCTGATTTGAATGTTAAATAAGCCTCGTCGACATGCAAGAGGTGCGTTCTGTCAGGGCTTGATGTCTGTGGAATTTGAGAGCTCCTGCCCAGCGGAAAATAGCAAACGCGAGATCATTATTTGCTCAAATTTTGTTTTCTGTAGGTACAATATTGTGAGCAGAAAATCTCTTCAGTTTCTTCAGACATAACTCACATACTGTGCCTTTAATACTTTTACTGATTCAAAAAGTTAAAGATACGTTATCCAATTCATTTATCTCTTGAAAATGTGCATATTTTGTTGTTTTCCTCAGACAATTGCGCATAATTTACATTGTTTCTCTTTCCAGTCTGAAAAAGCTGCATTACATTTTTTTATTTGTCCAAAAAATATCAAATACAATAGTGCATGTGAAGGTAGAAACTAATTTCGTAGGTTTAAATACTTATTTCTGGTTATAATATTACATTTACATTTACATTTACATTTACATTTACGTCCTCATTTAGATGGTTTGATCCTTGGTTGTTCAGTCATTTTGATACCTGCGATTTCCTAGTTTGGTTTCAAACAAAAACAGCTTCATTGCAGAGGGTTTAGATTCATTTCATAAGCTTTAGCTCCATGGTAAATCCACCTTCTCCATTACCAACACCTGTGCAGCCATTTTGAAGTCACTGAAATCAAACGCAACACCTCCTGTTGATCCCGTTCACTGGCCTGTGCTCCCGTAAGTATGGAACATTATTCTGGCTGTAGAGCTGCTGATGATCTGTGGGGGGCGACGCGGTGCCTTAACTTCACAAGCCAAATGTGTCAAGTCTGGATATATTAACTCTGCTCTAATGGACTTTATCAGCCATAGTGCAGTGTCACACAGATTAGAGCTGCAGTCACAAAGTGTTTGATTATTTTTGCATTCGCTTTGGTTCTTCGCCACACACCGGCAGTCAGGTCTGGACATTTAAAGTGCCCTTTACAAATACTTAAATAAGATGTCCTCTTAATTTCCAGGTATGTGGTTCCAGAGGCTGATGGGGGCCCATGATCAGCTCTTTATTCAGGAGTATCTGTTTTGAATTGAATCTTATTGTTTGAAGATTTATTATGAATGAATATTAAACTGTGGTACATGTGTCTATCAGTTTAGGTTCTCAAAATATATCTTGGTTACATTTTATGATCACTGCACCATTATTTAGTTGTAATAATTCATGAAGAAGGATTTAATTCATATAAAACAAAAAGCTTATTAAAGCATCATCAAAAATATCCCTTGAATTGTGCTTTTTTCATTCAAACAAATTTAACACAAATCCTGTAAATTTAAGCTTTGGATCACCTCAGCCCTGGAACTGGCAATCTCTACTGAACTAAAGTCTAAAGGGCTTAACTCAAAAACTACCACTTCATGACATCACAAGGTGGAACAGAGCATTTTGAGCACTGGGGATATATAGCCGGACTAATAATGCAGGATTACTCAAGCATGTGTGAATGAAACAAACCACAACTCTAGATGTGTTTTTGAATAAGTAAAAACATTATAATGCCTTAAAGCTCTCAAGATTTAATGTTTGTGTTATATCGGACATTTAATAGTTGATTAAGAACAACTACTTGGACTTTTGAGAGTTGGGGTATTAAATTCAGAAGTTATTAAATCGCAATTATTCTAAATATTAAAACTTATTAAAACTGCTCAGTTGTTGGACAAAAAATAATAATACATTGTTGGCCCATGGAGTGCGGCAAAACCCATTTGGATAAAGAACATAAAAATAGAATGATATACTGCTATTTGAAAAAGAAAAGGTTATATAATGCACAATGTGTAAGTGCATTTTTGGGTTGCCAAAAAAAAAAAAAAAAAGTTTAATCAACAGAAAACAAAAGTAAATATGTAAATACAAATTTGATTTGATAGCCCTTAAAACACACATGCAAGCACTGCATTAAGAAAACTCTGTACTTCACACAACCTGCATTAGGAAACTACACACAGCCCATTCCTTCTTTTAATGTGCTTATTGTTTTTGTTTGTAACTAATGTACTAGGTATTCATTTCCTCAAAAATTACCAAATTATATTAAAAAAAGACACTCATTTAGGTGCAGTTATAATAAAGTGCAGCTCTGTAGAATCTTTCACTTGGATGTCATACAATCTCTGTAGTACTCCCCATTAATAGTGGACCCCCCATTGTCTAATTGCTTCCCCGGTATAGTGTAAAAACAAGCTGAACAAGTAAAATTGTGCTGTGTAATTCATCTGATAGAGGGCACCTGCTTGTCTCCATAGAGATGTTATGGCCCTGCCTGGACTGTTCCACAGCGTGGTGTTAAATGGACCTTGCATATATTCAATTGCAGATGTTTCTATAGCTAAAAGACCCTTGAAAATCTGAACTGAAGCCTGGCCTGCACCTTTAATATTTTGCAAAGAAGAATTGGTAGCTTTAGGTGTGTTTTCTAGCAAGCACCCCATGGCAGCTCTTATGTGATTTCATTATGTTTGCATGTGAATAACAGAGTGCGTACCCAGGGACCTGTAGAAATTGTTCATTCACTCTTTACAGCTTGTTTTTAATAAGCGTTTCAGTCAGATATCCATCAGAGGATCCACATATGACTTGTGTATTCCTGGGCTGTTTTGGCAGCCCAACGGGGACAGTGTCAAAGGAGAAGACAGAATGTGAAAGATGTCCTGTACAATTGGCAGCGAGATGGAAAAAGATGCGGCGCCACCAGGGATTCTGCGCCATTAGTGGAGACCGGGGAAGTGGAGGTGAATGGAAATGGGCTGATTTAGCCTGCACACGCGCTTTACATCACAGAAATCTATTGGATCCTTCAACTGTTTCACATTTAACTTGGAAGCAAATAGAAAGATCTAGCCAGGTGCATACGCTGTGATGAGCCAGTCATTGTTGATTTATTGGGAAATATTGGTGATTGTTTGAATTATTTAGCACTAAAAGAAAATGAATCGTGAAAATCATACTGATAACAATAGAAATTATAGTAGTAACAGTAGCAGTAGCAACAGTAGAAGTAGTAAACCTTGTTCTGCTTTATCCGTGACACTTCATTATTTAAAAGTTGTATTTTAAATGACTTTTGTTTTGTTCTGATGGCTAATTTCCTACTCATCCACATAGTTATATCTATTGTCTACATATGTCACTGTATCACAATAAAGCTTCACTGGGCTATTGTTACTGGTATGAAAATATGGAGTGGCATCTGGCAAAAATTACTGCATTTTTCATAAGTGATTAAGGGATAGTTTGGTGAAAAAATAGATAGATTTTGAGAAAGCCGAGCTAGATTTTATGAGGAAGTTTGGTCCACTTCCATCACTGTGAGACAATATTTTTTGTGCAAATCAAACTCTAGGATATTACTTTAGCCTCCAATAAAAGTGCAGGTTACAATAGACTGATTGAGGTAATATCAGGGTTAATATAATACTAACTTCATTTGGATTTTGATTTTAGGGCCAAAATGATCTTCCTACTCTACTACAGTAAGTATGGTCAGCATGTTTAAATGTGACCCTGTACTGCAATACTAAACCCTGGCACAAGGGGTCATTAAAGGATCAAAAAGAAAGTAATCAGAAATTCTTTGTAGTTTCCAGTTGCTAGTCTACATACTTGGTTCTCAGAGTAAAGTCAAGATATTAAGAAAACAAGACTATTATTTCCCTATATGACCCATAAACTAATTTACTAGTAGATACTTTACTTTTTAAAACTTTGCACTATTTGCTCTTTGTAAATACCTGTGAAATTAACAAGCCATAAAATGATCACATGTTCATTTCTCACCTATTTGCACTATATACATAAACATAAACCCGTAGATATATGATCGCACAGGCTTCTCGTAGGTTATGCATGTGTGTGTGCGATATGATTGGCCGGTGTCTTGCCACAGGCTCACATGTTCAAGGTGCAGAGACAAAGCGCAGGATGATGGATGGAGGGGCCAGCTATCTCAGAGCCACAGGAAAGGTTAGAGTGGAACTGCAGCCCACTGGAGCCAACTCCTCACAATGTATCATAAATATAAGATTTGGACAGTATATGGAAGCCAGGAGAAAGGAATAGTTTTGGTCATCACATATATTCTTAGATATGTGTATAGTATATGTGTTTTAGAACAAATTATCTGAACCTGTATATTATGTCTTTGCATATATGAATGCACAAACATGTTCATGTTATATGGATGCATATACAAGTACACACTGTAACCAATAATAAGCCTTTTCTTATTTACCACTGGCATTATTTAGGCCCCTCTGCAAATCTCATACAATGATTGAAAATGACCCTCATTTCGAAATGTTTCAAACCTTCTTTTTGCATAGTTGAGATACAGCCTATACCGAATTATGTTTTTTCTTAAATTCCCACATTCTCGCATATTTATTATTAACATCACTTTTCAAATAGAAAGTTACCGTTTACCGTATTTTGTTTGTTGGAGATTGAAATTCCAGAGCTGAAAATATCCAAATTATTAGGTGTATGGAGTTTAAAAACACACTGGGGCACTTCCTGTATTACCTCATGACATCACAAGGTGGGACAGACTGTTTTCTGTTGGAGAGAACATTTCTATGCAGGATTTGTGAAATGGGTGTGTTTGAATGAAACAAAACACATGTTCACTTAGCATAGTTTACTTTGGTGTATTTAAACTGATCCGTGCACTAATTGACTAATCCTGTTTTATTGTCCATCATCTGGGACTGGAGAGCTCAAAAGATTTTTGTTTTCACCAACCTCCTAGATCTGACCTCCCTCTTTCCTGTACTAACTTGTGTTTA
>JACN01073957.1:0-10194 GCA_000787155.1 Scartelaos histophorus | reverse complement strand
TGAGAGACCAACCACCGTGGAAGGTGTATATACTGTATATACTAAAGTGACTTGATTTTCTAATACTACATATTTGCTCCAATTTGAAAAACTGATTTACACTTCTTGAAGGTCGACTGTACTGACCTTAAAAAACACACAAACACAAATAAGTGTCAAATATTTTTAACAGACGTGAGACATAAATATAAAAAGTGAAATGTTTTTTTGTCTATACAGTAAAATAATTTTGTACAAAACACTTAAAACATACCTCTGCTTTGACAAGAAAACACAGTAATCAATATGATCGTGTAGTATTGTATGACTCAGTCCATTTGGTGACCTGCTCCGTGACGGACATAGCAACCTTTGAAATCACTGAACGGCGAGAGCAGGTCAGGTAGGAGTGTGTGAAATGACGAGGAGGGAGAGGATGACACTGCTTCGGGTGACAGCAATCATGAGTCCTAAAAAAGTGCTCAGACACATGGGGGCACTCTTACGACTGGCAGCTTTGTCCCGCCTCCTGTTGAAGCACCATCTCGTCTTTGCGCAGTGGGAAGGTGTCGATGGTGGTGAAGAGCTCCGCCGCCGTGATGGGGAAAGGGTACCGCTGTTTATCCATGCCCTGTTTATCTATGAGGACCATTTGGAACGAGCGCTGAGGTATACGCAGCAGGAGCCTACAACAAATGCATGAACAGGGTTTTAAAGGGCTCAGATTATGCTAATGTCTGATGTATGTTTTTATAATGTTTCCTCATCATAAACAGAGCTGGAATTGTGTTGTTTCATTCACACATGTTTAACAGGCAAACCTTGCATACCGTATTTTTCGGACTATAAGGTGCATCTAAAATCATGACATTTTCTCAAAAATCAACAGTGGCCTTATGTATGACCTTTGGTTGTGTTTAACCTCCAACTGATTTTATGTTGTAACATTATGGCTAATAACGTATTAGTGGGCGAGTCAGGAGGAGTAATATGTTAGCAACATATAGGGCGACTGTGCAACATACCGGTAGTTCTGCCATGTGCTGTACAAGGACCCAAAATGCCACGATTACCATGCAGATTTCAGGTTTTGTATTTTAGTGTTAAAACTGAACAATGTTGAGAGGGATCTGGGCATGTTTGATGCCCAAATCACCCAACTGTTAAAACTTGTATTTTTGTGTTAGCTACAACTGAGAGTTACTGTAAATTACCTGAATAAAGTTTGATTTATTAGACACGCATTTTGTTTCTCTTATTGCGCCTTATAATCCGATGCTCCTTATGTGTGGACAATGACACAACTGACATATTATTTAGTACTGCGCCTTATAATCTGGTGCACTTTATAGCCCAAAAAATACGGTATACTATACTACGGTATAATACTTTTCACAAACAGAAAACACTCTTGTGATGTCATGTGGTAATACAGGAAGTGCACAACTGTGTAGTTACACTTCATACAGTTTAAGAATCATTTGGATAATTTCAGCCCTGGAATTTCCGATCTCTACTGCACTAAAGGTAAAATGTAGCGGTTAGCTTGAAAACTACCTACTACTTCATGACATCACAAGGTGGAACAGAGAATGATCTTGTCATTACTGAAGTGTGTCTGTACCTGAGCTGGAGGGCCAGTCCTGGGGTCAGCAGTCGGTGTCGAATTCGGCCGATCTGGGCGGGATAAGTGCCCACGATTTCAATCACAGTCACATGCCTCAGGTCCAGGCCACACTGTGCAGGCTGTGTGCAACATCAACAAAACACATACGGTCACTTTAATTTACAGCAGGCTGCTCACCAGTGACAACAGGTACATGGTGGTTAAAGGTGTGGGACCATAAACTGTATAAGGACATGGACTAAGGGACTGTGAGGTCACCCATAGCGTTCGGCTCCAGCTTTTATAGGAGCAAATTTGGAGCCACTTCCATATAAGAAATAGAATAGAAATTCATTTACAGACAAAATAGTAAAATAAAACCACCAGGCTAATGTAGATCAGGTTAAAACAGACATTTTAAGCCCAAAATGACAAGGTTCACTGCAGCAGTTACAGAGAGACTAAATAAAAAGACATATTTTTATACTGTATACAATTCTTAGAAGCCCACAGAGATTATCATAATTCAAGAAAAACAATCAAGCAAGGTGAAATGGATTCACTTTTCTAAAAACTAATAAAATAAAGTAGACATTTTATTTATTATGTAAACCAGCAATGAACAATGCATCTGGCAGCAGAGATTGGGAGTAGGTGGTTTTAAAGCAATTGTGAGCCTAATAATTATCATAGGCACATGCTGATCAGTTAATATTAAAGAGTTTACTGTGATATGTAAAGTAAATGCCTTAATGTCAGATATTGTTAATATTAGCTAATGTTAGAATAATGCTCATCAAAAACATACCTGGAGTTGTGTTTTGTTTCATTCATATATGTTTGTGTTGTCCTGGATTATTAATCTCTTCCACCTTGTGATGTCATGAAGTGGTAGTTTTCAAATGAACAGTTCCTTTTACATTTTGTTCAGTAGAGATCAGAAATTCCAGGAAATTCAAGGTGTATGGATTTTTTAAACATTACTTCCTGTATACCACATGACATCACAAGGTGGAACAGAGTGTTTTCTGCCTAAATATGCAGGATTTGTGTGTTTAACGTGTGTGAATGAAGCACTTATGCTTTTGATGATGAAACCTTGATGTGAGCCCTTTAATGCCGCTCTCAAAAATCGCAGATTGGACTTTTATCGTCATATCATCCTTAATCTTGAATCAGATAGCAAACCATTTTGGCTCAGAAAGTTTGATATCAGATATATCAGCTACTTGTAAACTTTGTGAATGTTGCTTTGTGACCTTTACGGTTTCTGTCGAGTTTTTGATGAAGATAAAACATTCTCTAAACAACCACTTTAATAGCCCTACAGTTTGACAGATTCTTGGGAGCGATCACTCAACTAAAATGTGCGGTTTGTGTTGGCAGCGGAGAAGGCCGCGCTTTAGAAAGGTCAGAAGCATCAGGAATAAGGACAGGTCCTGACTTAATGGCTTGTGATGAGTTGAGAAAACGTGCTTCCTCAGAATAGCCTGATCAGAGTCACTCTCTCTATCATTTATTCATCACTTTGACATTTGTGCTTCATCCAACACCCCTCCCCATGTTTTGTGTCACTGCTAAGGCCCCAGCACCAGAGGCGCTTTGCATCGCCCTCACACAGGCACAAACAACACACACATACACACAGATACATAAACACACATACACACACGTACATGAACATGCACACACAGGCACAAACAACACACACATACACACAGATACATAAACACACATACACACACGTACATGAACATGCACACACAGGCACAAACAACACACACATACACACAGATACATAAACACACATACACACACGTACATGAACATGCACACACAGGCACAAACAACACACACATACACACAGATACATAAACACACATACACACACGTACATGAACATGCACACACAGGAATAAACAACACACACACACATACACACAGATACATAAACACACACATACACACATACATAAACATGCACACACATACACACACACACACACACACATACACACATACACACAGACATATAAACACACACATATATGCACACAGATACATTAACACACACGTACATGAACATGCACACACAGGTACAAACAACACACACATATACACACACACATACATAAACACACACACATATGCACACAGATACATAAACACACACACATAAACACATACACATACATACACACACACACACATACACACAGATACACATAAACACACACACACATACATAAACACACACATACACACACGTACATGAACACACACACACATACACACAGATACACACACACACACACATAAACACATACACATACATACACCCACACACACATACACACAGATACACACACACACACACATAAACACATACACATACATACACCCACACACACATACACACAGATACACACACACACACACATAAACACATACACATACATACACACACACACACATACACACGCACATACACATACATAAACACACTTACACTCACATAAACACACTTACACACACTCACATGTTGGAGTCATGTCTCACCTGCAGGTTGGTCATCTGGAAGCGGTAGTTGTGATTGGCGGCTGTCGGGGCTGAGACGATGAGCAGACGTCTCTTTTCGTAAAACTGGTCGAGCAGAGCTGCGGCCGAGCGCACGCCCACGTTTATGTTCATAGCTGAGACAAAACAAGGAAACAAGTTACACGTGACAAGACAAATAAAAAGGAACCAATTAAGCATAAACCTGTGAATACTTATTGGAACTCTGCATTTTTACTATTTTAATTTATACATTTCACAAAAATATATATTCTGTGGTGATACTGCAGTGGGTACAATGTTCTTTCTGTTTTTTAAATTCCAAATTTTTAGAGCAATATCAGGAAGTTATATTTTGCCCCCAAAATGTAATATTGCAAAAATGTATTAATTAATTAATTATTTGAGTTTAAACATTGTGTATGGTATATGGTTTGATGATGGCTCAGAGCGGTGTGTGGTGTTCTTGGTCTATGAAACTTTTTACTGGGGATCTGTCATCCGCTGGTCATTTCTTTGGCTCCACAGTATGATATTAAACAGCTCTATCTTATATTCATTAAATTAGGTTTTATTGCCCAAAAATATAAAAAAAACAAGCATTCTGACTGTGAGTGGGGCTGCCTTTGTACAGATCTGACCTGTAAGCTGGTCTTGGTCTCTATGAAGACAAAAAAGGTTTAATGCCATAACTTTCCAGATTAAGCAATAATACGTCCATGGAGAAAAATGTTACGGCCCCAGGCCTTCAGTTTGTATTTTTGTGTATGTTGCTAGCTATTTTGTTCCTGCTGCCTGAGCCCTGGTCCCTGATTGGTGGAGCATCCCTTCACCTGGCCCCACCTACAGCCTCCTCCCTTCTATTTAAGAAGATCACAGCTCCTGTTCAAGGCTGTGGCCTTTGTGTCCAGTCTGCCAATGTGTCTCATTTGTGTCAGTCACTTTGTGTTTGTACTAGTAGCTGACTTTTGTGTGTTGAGACACTCGGTTTTGGTTTAGTTCGTTCTGTTTTGTGCCTTTTGATTTGGTCACTCGATTCTGTTTGTGGGTTTGTGGTTTTCTTTGGGACATTCGTGGTTTTGGTTTATTTTTGTGTCCCTTAGTTAATCACTCGTTTTGGGAACCCACGTGACCCATTTTAGCACAAAACTTGTTTTATGTTAAATCTGATGTGTTGTTTCTTAACTTGGTTTAGTTATGTACATATTTTACCATGTTTTGTTAAGTTAAACCTTTTACACACCTGTTAATTAAACCTTACTTATTTATTCCATTTTCCATCTTGGTGTTTTTTGTTACTTCCCACACCCTAGCAGAGCTGGGTCGTAACAAAAGCATTTGACAGACCCTCTGCTACACAATGTATCTTCAAATATCTGATAGACAATATTTATTTATTTATTTATTGGTACTTTTTCTTTGTACTAGTGAGAAAATTTGAGAAGATTTGAGCTGCAGAATCATTAACTTCTATGACCCAGACTGGCTCCTTAAGTGTTGAATTCTGTTACTCACCTTTTGCTTTGTCTTTTTTTTTTCTTTGCTACATAATTACATACATCTTACTTCATACTGTGTTTGTATTTAACTTTTGATTGGAAGTATTATGTAGAATAAGTGGGAAGTTTTCATCCTTTAGGCATTAACTCATTTCGAATTCAGAAAAGTTTCCATGAAATCAAAAGTAGTGAGTAGCGCGTGGTGTGCAAAGTGCTTAGGGTCTGTTCTTAAAGTTCCTCCAAAATTTATACTGTGTGTGCGGGGGTGGTACAAATCGATACAGCGTTGTGTTGGAGGCATTTTTGCTGCTGTGGGCTTTTTCTGTGCATACGTACGTGTGCAGGTGGTGTCAGAGCCAGACCAGGTGAGTCCATACTGACAGACCCTGGCCACACTGCCGTGGAGATCGAACCCCCCCACACATTTGAAGTCACAGCTGGCGCCGTAGTTGTCCTTGTCACTGTCACACTTCATGTATCCGTTGTCTGGAGGAAACAGTGGACTGCAACGGCGAACTGAAAAAATAAATAAATAAATAAATAAGCACTCGGAAAAGAAGAAAAACTGTGCGTCTGGGCGAGAGAAATAAATGATCTCAACTGTAAATATTGCATGAACGTATTTAATATTGTATGAGTCTATTGCTGATATTTTGAGCCCGAACCAGCAGAAAGATGAAGAGAAAAGTGATAGAATAAAGAATAAAGACAATGTGGATTCATATCACAGATTGTTGTTTGGTGTTGTGTCAGTGGAGCTGGAAATGTAAGATAAAAGATTTAATACTGGTCTTTATTAGTATAGTGACTGAATGTAGATATGGAAAAAATATAATTATATAATGTTAAGTAATATTATCATATACAATAATTTATTTGATTGAAGTCTTTTATTCCTACAGCTATTCGACTTTTAAATTAAACATAGATGTGGTGCCTTTATTGGGTGTTTCTTAGTCCTCAGAGCTCCTCTTTGTTCAGAATCGTAGTTTTGGTGGGATTAATAAAGTTGTCTGAATCTGAATCTAATGAAACAAATCAATACTGATTGCACACTTATGTTAGACTGTATATTTTGTCCTTACTTTTTGTCCTGACAAAATAAACTGACATTGCAGACGGCGCGGCTGTTAAATAAAGCAGGATCCTGGTGCATTACCTCTGACTCTGACAGTGAAGCGACAGGTGCCTTTGTTCCCTGCTCGATCAAACACAGTGTAGGACATTTTGTGGAGACCTTCTGGGAAGTCTGATTTTGGAGGCCTTCCCTTTAACTCCACACTGCAAGAACACAAAGATCAGTGTTTTAAAGAAGAAGAACAGGGGCACAATAGTGGACAACATAAGAGAGGCTGACTCTGTCAAGATGCCGTCTGCAGTGTCCATGCCCTCCGGTGTGTCCCAGGACACCCGCGCTGTCAGCTTCCCAGGCTCTGCCCACTTGTCCTTTATGGTGGGACATTTGATTTTTGGAGGATCAATATCTGCACAAAAAGTGTATAAGCAACTCTTTGAAAAACACAGCACTGCTTTCTACTGTTTAGTATTTGTATAGAAGCAGCATTTTATGAATGACTGGGCATGAAATAGAATTCAGATTAGCCTATATTTTTCCCATAAGTATAATTACGGCAGAAAACCTCTTATTATGAAAAGTGCTCTCCTCTGTGGTAGGCAGTAGTTATTCAGTAGACAAGCCTTGAGCAGATAATAAAGATGTTTTACACAACTACTAACTGTTAGCACTAAATGTGAGAGATTATAGTTGTGCCTCACCCACACATGTAGGCGCCCCTGAGCTCCACATCTTGGTGTGCTGACAGGTCGTTATCTTCTGTCCCTTCAGGGTGAATCCAGGGGCACAGAAAAACTCACAGCGAGAGTTGAAGTAAGAGCCTCCTGTACATTTGAAGCCTCCATTGGCAGGCATCTCCAGCTTTGCACATCGGACCTCTGTTTAGAGAAGATAAAAGATAATAGAAACTGGGGATATTGGATGACACTTTTTGTCACCCCTACTGAAAACTTTATAGTGTTTCTTTATAGTCTTCACAACTGTGTGTCTTTTAGAGCTACATAAACAGATACAGAGGGGCACTTATCAATTACATTAAACTGCCCGACATGGTAAGTGTAAGATACAGTGAGGCAGCTGTATTTACCACTGCAGGCGTAGTTTGCAGACCAGTGTTTGTCAGCCATGCACACCACCTCTGGGCTCATCACCTCGTATCCTCTCTTACAGTGGATCTTACAGCGAGTGCCCATCACGTTCTTGTAGTGTTCTCCTCGGGGGGTCCGACAGCGCACATCGCCGTGTTTCACCTTGATCGGGGCGCACCACGGCGTCCCTACAGTTCAGACCAACACAGTTCAGTTGCTCCATATTTGGATTTTAACAGTTGCCTATCTACAATAATATTTATTTGTGGAGAAATCTATCCACAGTCCACTGTTTATTAAACAGTAATAACAGAAAACCACAAAAGCAAATTAGTCCATTTAAGTGCAAGACAGAAAGAAATCAAGTGCTGTTTTAAAGGTGCACTATGTCACTTTTCTGGTAAGAGTCCAGCTCCTGATTGTGTCCAAGGAGAAGTGTTAAGGAGACTGCTTTAGTTGGAATGTACCACAGTGCGGCTTTAAACTAAATTATTATTTAATTATAGGTGGGGTTTTTTTTACAGAAAAACTGTTTGTTGAAAAATCTGTATTCTACAAAGGAAACTGTGTATTTTGTCAATATTGAGCTAAGACCAAAAAACAGCTCCATATCACCTGTTTTATATCGTGACAAAGTTTAACAGCTCATCTCTGTCTTGTTTTGAGAAATCTTAAAGTTAAATTTGCAGTAACTACAGTTTCTTAAGTGATTCAACAGGAAAGTGCAGCTTGAGATGTTGAAACTGACAAATTCAGATGCAGGAACTGAATTTTTCTGTTTTATTGGAAACTTTTACACAACTCACAGATACTGTACCACAACATGTTTTTAGGCTAATTTGGAAATGGAAAAAATACAGACTTGAACCTTTCGCAATTTCTTTCAACACATAAAGAGACTCATTTTCTGTACTTCAGCTGTGCACTTAGAGGTCAAATGTCAAATAAATAGTGATGGTTGTGACTGATAAGTATTAACTCACCACAAAGTAACATATAAACACACATCAGCAATGTTCCTCTGACATACACAGAAAGACCTTGTAAAGTGGCTTGAAAAAAAATTCAAGGCAAAGCAACATCTCCATGGTGACACAGAAAGGTACACAGTGCACCTTTAACAATCAGTATTATAATAAATGATGGTAGTTTCTACAGTTATAGAAAACATGCAGCTATTTACTACTTTTGCAACAGTGTTCGGCCTATTGACTTTTACTTACCTGAACAGAACAAAACTATAAAAGTTTTTACTTTGTGATGTAAAAATCCACCAATCTTCTAATTAGAGGCAGATGTGGTGGATTTCATTACCTTATCTGTCATCACAATCCAACTGGGCTCTCACAGCAGAGGCAGCCTCGCTAAAACACGATTTGATGCAATTATGTGTCTGTGCACAAACATATCTGCAGATCCATTCACAAATATATGAATTGTAATTTTAATCATTTCAATATTATGAATAGGGAGAAGTATAGTATAATAGTATAATCGTATAATAGTATAATAGTATAATCTAGTATAATCTAAGTCTTAGTTCCAACAAAAGACTATTATATTTTGTGCTGCTATAAAATATAATTTATAAGTTCAAATGGTGTACACAGCCATGCCTTTTCTTCACTTCTTAAACTTCCCTTTTTTACAGTGCATTGGAAATGAAACTCTGTGCTCCTGCCCTCTGGACCTGTCCACACACAGGAGTACAGTTGGAGTCACTAATTTCCAGTTGGAATAAATATCTGTTCTCATTACACAACGTCCCTGACTGCTTCTTCCTTGCTGCATGTGAGTTTATATTGGCAGAGCCTCCACAACCGCAGAATACGAGAAAATACATTTGAGCCTTAGCACAAGACAAGAGTGCGGTTTGGCTGTGGGAGGAAAGTTCCACTTTCAAATGACCTGGATTCAGAGGCTGGGAGAAACTTTGACGTAACTGTGTCGTCTAAAGGGCCATCGCTTTTCTAACATGGGCACAGTGTAGAGTGACTAAACTTCACAGATGCTATTTATACCAGACATACGCAGATAGAATGATACAGTGTCGAGTTTGAACAACAAATCACTTACGATAAAAGGCCTATACAGAGCTATTTCCTGATCTATGTTATAATATTATACCTGGAGTCATGTTTTGCTTCATTCTCACATGTTTAACAAAAATATTTAGTCCAGAGTTCTTTTCTCAAACAGGAAGTGCTCTATTTTTTCAACTCCTTGAACCTTCACTAAAATCATTTTGATAATTATCGCACTGGAATTGTCAATGAACCAAATGTAAATGACATCACAAGGGGGAACAGAGCATTTTGGGCTTTGGAGATGCAGACAGACTCAAAAAAAATTCATAAAGAATTCAAAAAAATGCAAAAAAAAAAAAATTCA
>KN501373.1:0-23574 GCA_000787155.1 Scartelaos histophorus | reverse complement strand
AAGAGTGTCAGAAGCACCTTGGCACTGTCAGTGAGATATTACGAGCCAAAAAACATATTTCCAGCCTTTTGTTAATCCTAGGGCAACCCCCGTTAATAGCTTAGACTCAGCAATTGGCCCGTCTTCATGTCTCCAAGTCTCCAGTCTTCATGTCCACAGCCCTGACGGTGTTTACACAGTGGCGGACTGCTTGTCCCCACTCGGCCTGTGAATCCCATTTATCCAAGTTATTACAACCAGCTCTCTGTCTGTTGCTCACGTTCGGCTGGTCTTCATCAACTCTGCAGGAGCGGCAGCCACTTTTGTTGACCTATTATGAGTATTTTGTTTCATACTAGGGCAAAGCCGGAGCAGAACCAGGCCTGAACACGCTTCACCAATACTCAAGTGGAACTGACATAAGCAATTTTCAATACAGCTCTGAAGGCTCAAGGCACCATATGGATAACTTTAGGGCATAATGTAATATTGTAATACTTTTGTTTTGTTTTTATGCAGTTTTATTATTTAGCTTATGTTAGTTATATTGTTTAATTACACAAAGTTTATATTATAGGCCAAGCATGCATAAGTGTAATTCACATATCTTAGTTCTGCAGGTTCTTAGTTCTGTATCCAGGCTTGGGACTAATGAAAAGACACTTGTGAATCCTTCCAAACACATTTCTCAACCGCCCTTTTAGAACTATTTTCATACCTTGTTTGGTGACCACCTCAGGAAAATCCAACAGGAGCCTCTGGATGACTTTAATGGTCCCTTCTGTAGAAGCTGAATCTCTCCATTCTCCTCACTCTCCTCTCAGGCATCAGAATCATGGGAAAAGAAGAAGGCCTGCCCTGCATACAGCTGTGTTACCAGCATACACCAGCATACACCAGCATACACCGTCTGCGAAAGGGAACAGTGGAGGCTGGTTCAGAGAGAGGGAGGCTGGTAGTATGTGTGTTTTTGAGGAGAGGGAGACTTGGTACTGCCCTCCCTCCTCTGGTGTCATCTTGAGTTTAGCAGTGAAGAAACATTTAAAGGAGCACAATGCCATTTTTCTGGTGGAGGGTTCTCTACCTGCTTGTCTCTATCTGTTACTGCTTTGCCTGAGATGTTCCACAGTATCATTGCTAAGATAACTGCCACCATGCAAATGTACAGGTCAGATCTGTGGACTAAACATGCACGTTTCTCAATGTATTTATATTACATACCTATATTCACAATTGGATTAATGCCAGACAGGTTATTAAATGAGACACTGCGGAGCATTTCAGGTAAAGCAATAACATGGAGACAAATAGATGACATATCTTTAGCCAGAAAAGTCACTTACTGCATCTTCAGAATAATATAGTAATACTTTATTCAGGTCGACTTTTACTTTTTAAGCTCACTCAGAACAATTAGCCGAGTTTAAGAAACAGACTGCAAATCAAGTAACCCTAAAAAGGCTATTACATTTGGTTTTTTACACAACAAATTTGCTCAGCATCAGCCTCTTTCTTCTCTGGATCATTGCAGAATCTGTGGGCCTCTATAGCAGCTGTGTTTATTTAGTTCTGAGGACAAAGTGGAGAGGATTTACCAGACAAAAAGGATGGCCCTGAGCTCAATGTTTTGGATTGGAGCGGAAGCAGGAGCTCTTAGACATGTGGAGTCTCTATAAGAAGAAACATACGCTTCATGTTCAGCTGAGGAAGACAACAGGACACCCATCGAGGGCGAGATGAAGCATTATTAATAACAATTTGTAACATTTGTTTGTGGTTATTTGTTATGATTGTTTGCTTTGTTGATGAGGCTGTTTAAAGTAATCACCTTTTACAAATATATAACACTTAACTTAACGTTTGATTACATTTTTGTGGGCTAGAGATCATCATGCTCCAAAGTTAATGATGTTTTTTCTCCTCATAAACTTATTTGGCCCCAGTCCCCTCTCACTGAGCGCCCTCCTGTGGTCAGAGGAAAGCACTGCACTTACACAGTTGCATGCGTTTATTACGTGTCTGTTCATTAATGAGGCAGGTTCAAATTGTGTTTTAAATTGATTAATTTATATTAAAGAATGAATGAATGCATTTTACTTACCCTAGCAAAAGTGCATATTAAATAAAATGTTTCATGTTATATCCTGAACCAAATGTCCCAAAAAATGAGCAGGGACACTTTTTTTTTATTCATGAAAAATATTCTAACTCAGTTTATTTTTCTTTTATATTGTTGACGTCACGGGGCTTTGTGACCAATCAGGAGGCAGAGTACTTTTACCTATGACGTACAGTGGGCTGCTGATTCCAGTGAGGGCATTACATGGGGGTATACCTAAGAGATTGACCAAGCTGTAAACGTCTTTCCCCTATTAACCATTTTATACCAAAGTGAATAGATTTCATTGCTGCTATGTTTTTTATTTAACTCTTGTCCTCAGTGTTTAGGCTGCTTTTCAAGGCCTCTTCTATCTCCAGTGGACTGTTTACTTTTCAGCCTGGTAAGTGTGGTTTGACATGCTGCCCTTTTGACAAATGCCTGTATCAGTGACCAACTGGACTAACGCAGTGTGCACATGGACAATAGAAGCGCCTATAGGTGTCTTATGTCCTCTCTGTGTGTGAGCTGTGGGATTATGGGGATAAAGCAGCTTTATCTGTGCGCACTTGCTCAACTGTGGCGGATAAAATTAGACTTTTGCGTTGGGGTTCTTGTGTCAGTGTGGATCACTCAGGGACAAACCCCAGCCAGGAACGTAAGTGAACGCTATAGATGCTATAGATGCCTCTGATGCTGGAAAACAACCTCACACATTGACAGTCTATACATATCACTTACATTTGCTTAAGTTTTGATGCATTAAAATAAGAAATGTAAACTGCAGTGTGTAACTTTTCTGGTGGAGGGCCAATCAGCTGCTTGTTTCCATGGAGATGTGATCACTTTGTCTGGAATGTTTCACAGTATTCTTTAACTGTGCTACTTTGTATGTATTCAATTACAGTGTGCATATAGGGCTGTTGCTAACCAAAAAAGTACAAAAAAAATACACATGGCGTACTAGTGCATCATTTATTTTTTTCTCCATAGAGATAGATAATGCCATGCAGTGTAACATTCCAGGAAAATCAATAAAATCACTATGAAGACAGGCAGGTGTCTATATAGAGCACCTCCCAAAGCACAAAGACTGAACTTGTGTGAATAATATTGTTCTTATAATACACAGAAATTGACTTTTATGAGCGTTAAATTGTGTTATAATGTTGTTACCTCATCCAAAACATACCTGTTGTGTTTTGTTTCATTCACACATGTTTAAGTAAACCTTTATTATTAGTCTGCCTCCAGCTCCTTCTCACTCTGGCTCCCATTGACTTACATTAGGATCTTGTCGCTTTTCTCTCTGTACCTGCTGCAGTGAGTCTCGTCATCTTGGTCTTAAAATGTTCTTATTAACCTGCTCTATATGATCCTGATTTTTTTTTCACTATTTTGTTGTTTTGTTGTAAGGTGTTTTCTGTTTGAAAGAAGAGCACGGCCTAAATTAGCAGGTTTTGTGGGTTAAACTTTTGTGAATGAAACATTACACAAATCCAGGTTTACTTTTAAATATTATTTCTATATATATTATACCATAGTTTGGACAATAACGTAACACGGGCCCTTTAAAACTGTTACTTCATATATTTGGCACATATATCTATATTTTTAGATGGACAATCAATAACTGTTTTATGTATTATATATTTTTTTAGCACTACCTCACTTTCATCTGTAATCTCTGTTTTGTCTATACTTGAATGTTTCTGTTTTGTTTTGTCTATATTTGAATGTTACTTAATGTTTACTTGGTGCACTTCTTTTTTTCTTTTACTTGGTGCACTTTTCTTTTTTTCTTGTCATTTGCACATTTTTCTCTTCTTTTTTAACTGTTTTTAAATGTTTGCACTGATGTGGGAGAGGACAGCAATTTCATCTGTGCTATATATCTTGTATGTATATGCACATGTGACAATAAAGAGAATTGAAATTGAAATTAAGAGTTCACTGATCTAACTTCTGATTCTTTGTTGTGTTTTAGGACATGGAGGGGCCCCAGTCTCTGTGTGAGATGTGTCTGACTCAGGTGTGCCTCCTTCTGGACGCTCTTTGCATTAGACGATCTGATCACTCTTTCTGTTTCAACACGGCCACAGTCTTCCCACAAGAGATGGCCGACCAGCTTCTGTATATGATGAGTAAAAAAGGTGACTGTCAAATACTGAAATTCCAAATACAGCCAAGTATCTTCTTTCTTTATTGCTTTTCCTTTCTGGTGTCATCTTAGAATTAGAATTAGGTATTTGATCATCAGCAGTAGTATTAATTAAATTTGTCCCAGTGCACCTATTTTGACAAAATTTGAAGTACAAGATGAATATTTGACTCTAAATTACTTCATGTTATCAGGGTTTTTTGAGGTAGTTAGGCAATTCTGGTTTGTGCATATAAATGGCTTGACTGATGCTATTTTTCCATTGGATATTTTTTGCCTCTTTTCACCAGGTATACTTAATGACTCAACACTTGGGATTTTCCGAGACTGTAAACAGTTCCGCCTTCGCCGAGTCACCATCCGCTCCTGCACAGTGTCTGCTGAGGCTTTCCGTCTGGCCCTCTGCCCCCACAGACTCCAAGAGCTGGATGCATCTTGGGTGTGTGGAAGCCTCACGGGGGCCGATGTCGTGTCTGGCCTGGCCTCTAACCCGGAGTGCAGAAAAGGCCTGCAGAGGTTGTCCCTGAATGGACTGTGTTTGCGTTGGAGTCTGTTAAAGGAGGGTGAGGGGAGCGGTGTAGGATTCAGCTCCCTGCGGGGTCTCAGGACACTTTGCCTTGCCAATACAGACCTGGATGATGAAATGCTCGAAGACATATGCACTCTACCTCATCTGGAAATGTTGGATATCTCTTGTTGCGCTGTATCTACGCTCACTCCCCTGCTTCAGTGCAAAAACACACTCAAATCTTTGATAGCACATCGGCTCAGGCAGCTTGATATGTCTCCCTCCAGACTGCTCTCTGTCCTCACTCAGCTTCACAGTGTTAGACATCTGGACTTTTCCGATGACCATTTAAGTGAGGACAGTGATGGCAGCAATGCGGATGAGACAGTTTGCCAACTTCTGGAGGGCAGTCCCCAGGTGCTTCCGTCGGTCGTGTCTCTAGACGTATCCGGGCGAAAGAGAATCACAGAAACAGCAGTGACGGCGTTCATAGAGGCCAGGAGTGGAGTTGTTTTCTTGGGGCTGATGGCAACTGGCGTTAGTTCCTGTGATGCCCTCGAGAAATGCAAACAACTAAAGGTCAGAGTTTTAAAGGCTCTATATTACACATAATGGGCTTTTGTGATCTTTAAGTCATGTGGCTCATCAAAAATATAGCTTTTTGTGTATGTAGTTGTGTTCTGTTTCTTTCACACATTTTACCTAGCTACATACCTTAGCTACATTTTACCTTTTGTTCAGTACAGGGCTGAAATCATCCAAATAACTTCAGTGAAGGTGTAGTTTAAAAACACAGTGGAACACTTCCTGTATTACCACATGACATCACAAGGTGGAACACAGTGTATTCACTTTGAGAGAGAAGAAGCCTAAATATGCAGGATTTATGTGTTAAAGATGTGTGAATGAAACACAACTCCAGTTGTTTTTAGGAAACAACATTAAAATACAGGTCAGAAAATGGGCCCTGGCCTGTGAGTTCCTGATGAGAGGTCTTCATGTGTTTTTCATTTGTCGTAGACCGGAGGGTATTCTGTGTATTCCCATATTCACTTTGCGTTTCCCTGTGTGACATTAATGTTCTGCTGCTTTAGGTAACAGGAGAAGCTAATGAGAGCCAGCTGTGTGAGGCTTTGAGGAGGTACAGAGACAGAGAGTGTTTCACTCGAGAGGCCCTCGTCCATCTTTACAATCTCACCACAGACATCGATAAACCCCGGCCCGATATGCTAAAGGTAACACACCATCCCACAATGGATTTCTTCTTTCTTATATTATGCAATTTTGGATTTTAAACCCAATTCTCATATTAAGAAAAAGGCAATCATATTATAATTATTTTCAATACAAAATAATAGTAGTTCTGTGACTGTCTTATAGAGACTATTGTAAAATTTATTACGAAAAGGTCAGAATTTGTCCTGTTTATTAGATTGTTTTGATCCAGCATGGATACTTGATCAAATGAGTATCTTGGATCAATAATAGTTTTAGTATCAATTATGTTCTACATCCAGTTTAGTAAATGCATTGTTAGTAAAAAATCTGTCTGTTGAAAAGCCTGGATAAATGAGACTTCACATCACACACAAACATGACATGAACTAATACAGCACTTTGAAAACTGACAGAGTTTCTGAGTTTATGATTTATAACATAAGAACACAGTCTATTCACATAACAACATTCTACTAATACAGAGGATCAAGTACCTGCTTTTAACATCATTTTCTGTGTGGTTGTTGTGAAGCTGGTGCTGACTGCGATGCAGAGTCACCCCACATCTCTCCATGTTCAGCTGGTGGCCACAGCTTGTGTGTTCAACCTGACCACTCAGAACCTGTGCGAGGCCATGCCCGTGCCCCTGCTCTCCTCCACTGTCACCCAGCTGCTGTTAACCATGGAGATGTTCCCCAGACATACACAAGTAAGACAATATTTTCACTGTTAGGTTTAAATGTCCCAACTCTAACTTGTGTAACTTAACTGTATGTGAAGCAGCTGTTGAAATCATCAGTTTAATTTAGCATTTTACGTATTTATCATTAACAGTGTCTTTCCAGGTCCAAATGAACTGTCTTTTGGCTCTCTGCAGCGACTACATGCTCCAGGACATACCATTTGACAAGTGAGTATACAATGTTTTCATTATGATTATTATTTCATTAACACAATGTAATTAACATATATTTTGATGGCTTAGGTATTTTGCTGCCACCTTAGTTATTACCTGGTTGAGCAGCCATGAGGATCCTACTCTTCAGAGAATGGCTGTAGCTGTCATCTCTGTCCTCATAGCAAAGGTACAGTGTGCTCTCACTGTGCATTATTACACTGTAGTAAGACAGTGTAGCACTTGTTATTGTCACCTGATTTATTTCATAATATCTTATCTTATATGTGCCGTGTCTATTGTAACAGTAGGAACATTTTGCGTTTCAAAGTAGTAATGTCTGGTCTATAATCATCAATGTTATCTGACCTCTCCAGATCCTGATGTTTGTGTTTGTTTTGTTCGCAGCTGTCCCCAGAAGAGACTGCACAGCTCAGCAAGGACGTCTCTATAATGAAGGTACAATTATGCTTATGGGGGTATTGGTTTCAGACCCATGAAATGTCCACAGCTTAACAGCTGATATGCATGAGTGTATTTCTGGGCCTCTCAGTATGTCGTCTTCACCTGCTCTATTTCCATTACCACACGGCATTTCAAATAGAGCGTCATGAAAATACAGAATAAATAACAGTAACTTATTGTCTTATTCAAAATTTCAGACCTATATATTAGGTCCAATTTATCTTTTGTATTTATTCTATTATAGCGGCTGCTGGCTATTGTTCAGCAGAAGGCCATGGCTGGGGTGGTGGACTCTACTTTGAAGTTTGCCTTGAGCGCTCTGTGGAATCTGACAGATGAGATGCCCATCGCGGCCCGCAACTTCTTAGAATGTCAGGGTCTGGAGCTGTATGAGGAGGTTTTGGAGGTACAGTACCATGTACTGTGTGTACTTTATAGTTTTAAGAGTCTTTACACATTTACACATTTTGTCTTCTCTTCGCTTCACAGTCTTATTGCACTGAACCATCTGTTCAACAGAAAGTTCTTGGCCTTTTGGTAAATCTTAAATGTTTTTGCTGCATTCATTATTGCATGTTTTCTTGAATAATTGCATTACTTGTCTTTGTAGAATAATTTGGCTGAGTTGGAGGAGATGCAGTCTGAACTGATGGATGAGGATCTTCTGGAGCATGTCCTCAGTCTCTTGCAGGACGTCCACTTGGAGGTGGAGGTGCAGTACTTTGCTGGTGGCATTTTGGCTCATCTTGCGTCCAGACCAAAAGCCTGGACTTTGGATGAAGATCTCCGCACCACTGTACTTTCCCAACTGGTGTGTTTAAAGACCATCTGAAGTCTAAAACATAAGGCTATTTTACAGATGGTTGAGATGTCTTTTATACACTGTTTTTGTATATTTCAGCACACATCCATAATGACGTGGACTCACCTGGAGCGGGAAATGGTCTCCTATCGGTTAGACTTTTTTGAAAATTTTTCATTTTTGATTAACAATGTGTATAAAGGGACTCAATGTATTAAAAATAAATAATTATGAATTTGGTAAACATTAGGAATTTACAAGAAAATGGTTATGACCAGATTTTAGATTGCTGCTAGCATTTGTTTTACTGTAAATAGGATTTTTTGTAGTTCATAAATGTGTAAATTGAAGAACTAAGAAATATATTTATTTTATTTTATTTTATTTTATTTTTTATATATATTGATTCACCAAGTTATCTACAGCTTATATATTCTTATGCATATTAAAACTATCCTGTATCTTTTGCCTTGTGTTTTCAGGTCATTCCAGCCCTTTTGCCCTCTGCTTCAGGTCGGCCAGCCTCCAGGAGTCCAGCTGTGGGCAGTCTGGGCCATACATCTGGTCTGCAGTCAAAACAGTAAGACCATGTGATGATTCAGTGAGACAAGAGCGATTTCTTTTTTATTTATTCAAGCACTGTTATTCGGAGAAACAGTTTATGTTATTGATTGCTCTATGATTTATAAAAATATTTCTCTGCTTGACGCTCCTCTCTCTGTTGCCAGGCCCACATTACTGCAGTATGTTGGAGCTGGAAGGAGTGACAGAACATCTCAAAGCTTTGGCTGCTCATCCAGACACCCACCGTGACGTTAAAGGACTCTCAGACAGCATCATGTCTTTGGTAGAAAGGCATCAAACTCAAGGCTCTTGACAAATGTAAGAGAAACATATGTGTTGGGGTGAGTGTAAAGTTAAAAGCTAAGAAGTATTTGTATAACTAGTCTAATGGTTTGGAGAAAGGTTGGCCACTAGAGGGTGCTATATCCAAAGGAATAATTATGTGAGTTTTGTTCCTGAAAACCCTTCTGGCATATAAATGATATTACTTTTGTAGACTAGATTGGAACTACATCTACTGCTGTACCTTCCCCCTATCTTATTTTCTATTGGTGCTCCACCTCATAATACAAATAGCTACATAACAACATGGCAACAAAACTGTCTGTAGGCAACTAAGTTGTTTTTAATAAATTCCTTTTAAAAATGTATAAACACGATGTGTTCCTTTTAATAAAATATGTCTTTTATGTTCTCTAGGTTAGTCATTTTACCCCCCAGGAACCCTATGAAAACTGATCCTGGGTCAGCATTTAGCAGCAACTTCAACCTCTAATGGTAATACTCACAGAGCACCAGTTTCAGGGGTCAGGGGTCAAGTAAGATGTGTTTACTGTTAGCATTAGCATATTTCTTTACATAGGGCTTCTGTAGGTGTATACTGGAAAACTTTGCATGTCAGGGAGTAAGTTGGACGTTAAAGCCAAAGGGTAATTGGGTAGTGTGCCTACATTAATTAGGTTTTAGGTTTCTTACCCTGTCACAAAAAGCTCATGAATATTAAAGTGACACATGAGCTACTGATGGGAAAACCTAACGCTGTAAGACAGACAAGGAGAGGAAGGAAAAGAAGCAACAGGAAATAATTGAAAATACTTGTCAAAATACATGAGGAGCAGACCCGACTATTGAAAGAGCAAAAATAGGACCTCAGTCTAAAAATAGGATTAAACAAGACAGATAAAGCTATCTGTAGATAGACAGAGCACAAGACATTTAAAGGGCTTTCTTGCTTTATGACGATGACACAAAAATACTCTGCAGACCAATTTGCAGTGCGTCTGTCTCTGCTGGAAATGTCATTGTGAGCTTTTGAGTTGGAGCTTAGTGCAAGTAAGCACAGCTTTATCTCTCCCATGCAGCAGCTCTTTTGGCTTAACACAAGAACAAACCGGCACTGTACCACACACTTCACAACTTCATCTATACGATAAAGTACAAGAGGGGCAAACCTAGTGCTGGTAGCCTGACAGTGACTCTTAACATGTTCAGTAACCAATGTAATTGTGGATGGAAACAACGTTTTTACTGATTTTGTCAGTGTAAAATAATTTGGTGGATTATGACAGCATATCCCATAATTGTGGGGTTAACTGTAAGCCTGGCTGGGGTGAAGTGGATACTAGATAAAAGTGACAGTAACTACAATGTTCATGGGATGTTATTGTATTGCTGTACAGTACTGTACATACTTAAATCATTTAGAAAAATAATAGTGTTGTATTGTTTGTGTCTGTGTACCATGTCTGTCTTTGGGCCTCACAGTAACATTTTGGGTTTCTTTTCTAGTTGAAAAGTGGACTTGGAGCATCCCAAAATGACAAAACTATTATGCCTCAAGGCACATTACTGTACCAAAGTGCACTGGTTGGGACTCAGTGGAATAATTTAGTTAAATATTGTTACATGAGCACAACATTGTCTTTGTGCCAAAATATAAGTTATTTGTCTTTGATTAAAAACAAACATAGTATTTATGTTTGTGCTTTTTGGTGTTTTTGGAGGGTAAACTATATCATAGATGAAAGCAGGAGAACTTCTCTCTTTAGCTATTCACACTTTAGAAATTTAGAAATCTACTGAACTTAATTCTGCTTAAAGGCCAGACATAAAGTCCACATCCACATTGTTTTAACCTTAATGTTAGCCTTAAAGTAAATTCAATGAGTCAGAAAAGGTTCAGCTAGCTACAAGACAAAGCCATGTGCACAGCACTGTGGGCAGGACAGTGACGCGTTAAAGGACAAGCTCTCTCCTCTCACATGACCTTATATCATGGGCACAGCACAGGCCTCAGAGCAACGCTGGGAACTGAACAGCAGTGAGCCGCCTCCTCTGTGCACATCAGTCTTAAAGTGCATATGATCGCTTTTTCTGGTGGGTGGAATTATACCCAGTGTAAATATAAATTATAGTTTTACACCAATCAAGATGCTATTTCCAAAGAAAAGTGGAAAAATATATTAAATTAAATTACAGGATGTAAAACATACAAACATTCTGATGACTTCAGACATCCCCAAACATTCAGGATAATTTACACAAGCAACACACTTTTTTCTGATACTATAAACATGGTTAGGGTTTAGGGTTTTCTTATATCTGTCAGATAATAATTCTTGTGTACATTAGAGAGGTTTTGCTAGGTAACAGTTTTCCATGGTGCGATGTCACGATTCTCAACCAGGAAGTAAAATTTGAACCTAAAAAATGACCAAACTGGAAAAAACAAATGTGGGTGAGTGTTAAATTCTTCAGTATAATGGTCTTAACTCTGTTGTAGTAAAATGAGTAGTCCAACCTGTCATAGACATTTTAATACTCAGTTTCCCACAGGTAGAAGATGACTGGCAGATGTCATATCAAATGTTGGTGTTACAATTATTGAATTAGTGAATTATCCATGGGTTATGACACCATAGTCAAACAACCTTCATTTTTTTATTTCCATCACCAATATATTACATTACCTCAAGTCTGAGATCAGCTTTGTGAATTCATTCAAGTTATTGTGACATAAGCAGTCTTATAGAACACCATCTACATCTAGATTTACTTTTTTGGGAGAACATATTCAACTGAAATATCAAAAAAATATTTTAAGATTTACAATATTGTGGCATGATTGTGACCTGAATAATCACAAGTGTTGTTTAACCAAATAATCTTGAGATCTTTTCACTGAACTCAAGTTTGACTGTTTGATAATTATCTGATGTGAGCAATTGTATTGTGAAATTAGCGTTGAATGACATACTGTGTGCATTTTAATTCTTCCAATCTAATCTAGTCTTATATTGTTTTGAGATCCTAAGAATATTCATGTATGATAATAAAACAAGAGCCATAGCTTATTAAAGGTTCCCTGTGTACCTTTCTTGTGGGAGGTCCGCTGCTTGTCACCCTTTAAGTATAGTAGTAGTAGTAGTAGTAGTAGTAGTAGAAAGTATGATATTTAATTGAAATTATTCTGTCATAAGTATTATTTTGTTGATGATTTCTAGAAATGATAGTCACACATGATCTGATAGTAAACAGCATTGTCATCTGGTCTCTGGAGAGCTCTGCCTCCAGCATTCTTTCTCCACATTGTATTGTGTATAAGTGGATGTGTCAGACAACCATTATGCTCAGTTAGAGTTGCTTTTACTTGATGTCACATGTCCAGTCAGTCAGTGGGCATTTAGTTGCAATAGTTGCCCCCTGGTCAGCGAGACTACTCAGTGTTACAAAAGCATTACTCAAAAGACCCAGACGGTAAACAAGGCTGCCAGCTCCACACAGCACAGTACATTTGTCTTCATTGATGTGCTCGCTCACATCAAGAGCCCACTGAAGTTGTATCCTGTTTACTTTGCAATAATAAGAACAAAACATCATTCATTGATGTCTTTGAATTATAATAGCTTTTGTATCTGCGGTATGAATAATATCACATATCCATGTACCAAAGAATAATATCTGCTCTTTGGTCAATACTGCCTGCTGTTCATTGAACAGCTATAGTTTTGTGAGTCACTTGAACAAGGCCAACCTGCTAGATCCTATTTCCAGGCTGCTCTCTCACCCTTGCCTTTGGCATCACATTGCCTCATCAGTTTGCTTTCCAAATTCTACAGATCATATTGTGGTTCAGACCTCCTTATGTAAACTGCAGTGTGTGCAGATGCCCCACCTCACGTCATGTTCAGATGTAGTGATCAACAGGAACAGGCAGTTACAGGAGAGGTGGTGATTTGGAGTACAGTGTATTATTATTTTTGTCTCCTGATTATTGCTAAATTAAGACTGTGTGAACCATTATACATAAAATAAGTCAAATCAAATATTAAAAGGGAACTTAGCATATTAAAAAATAAAGAAGATTGATTTTAATGTACTACATTTGGGCTGGAAAAAGGGTATATCACATTTTAGTCTTCACAGAATTGTAGCCCTCAAGTTTTAAATACACACATATTAAGGCTTTTGGTGCATCAGTCCATGCAGAAAACTGAGGAGATTGGACCAGTCACAGATACAAGGACAACAGTACAAATTGCCATCACATTCTGATGTGTAAACACCTCACTAACTTGTCATATGCATCTTCAACATAAACAGGGCTGAACGTACAGTACAAAACAACACCAGGGCACATTTATAGAAGCTCAAGCAAAACTTCATTGCATTATACAGTTATAATCATGTTTTACAAATGTATTTCATCATATAATTATCACAGAGTTTTTTTAAGTGCTATGATGAGTACGTCTGCAGAAATTGCAGAACCTAAAGAAAACTAATTATTGGTATTGTCTTAAAAACAACATGGGGTCTCTTTTTAAACTATGCATCCTAAATCCTAATTCCATCCTTTAAAATCTTGGACAGCAGTCCATGATGATGCAGTAGCTGCTATAGTGGTCCATAAGAGGCACTGCTGTACCTGTTAGGGACCACCTAACTCTCAGAACATGCCTGACAGTGTCACACAGTCTGTTCTTCCCACTTCAGAGGCACTGCGTGTTCTTTGAGGAGCTGAGGTCTGTCCCATCACACAGTGTGTGAACTGATTAGGTTCCCATTCTCCTGGTCACTCCTGCTCCCAGTCTCCAACATCTCCCCCTCCTCATCCGGGTCCACCTGCTGGTCTTTCTTTTTGATGTAGCGCTCATACAGCACCATGATCATCCCCATGACCCAGGCCGACACAGTGCCAGCCGCAAAGATGGCAAAACCAATGAGGACGAAGAAGAGGTAGTCCCAAGAGCCCAGAGTCTGGTGACAGAGCGTACGTAACTGGACGCCCACCTCACTCAGACGGCTGCCCTGGAGGTCTGCAGGTGAGCCACACACCGTCTGACCTTCATCTGTCACAAATAAAACAATCAGAAAACAGAATCCTTTAATAGCCTCCTCAGTAAACATGCAAACCAGAGGCTGTTCCTTCACACTAGGAGCTCCACTGCAGGGCTAATGTTAATAACATTGTGTTGATGTCATGTTAATGATTCACAAAGTGCTGATAACCTGCACAAACCAGCATCAACAAATCCTTTGATGTTACATATCAGAGCGCCCTTAGCATCAGAAATATTATGGCATTAAACGCTGCTGAATTATTCATGCATTCGGTACATATCAATGTGGAGAGCTATAAAAGATGCATGAGTGTGTGCTCCTGTAGGTATTCAGAACTCATGCAAAATCCTAAAATGACAGAAATTGCAGCTCGGTTTATATACATATTTTCAGTGCCTTTGGATTATGGTGAATTATTGGCCTTCTCTTCTCACCACATGAAATAGTGATATGGTCCATTGTGTCTGTCTCAAACTGGAGATGAAAAGGTCCTGAATCACTGGACAAACATGTCACCAATTCCCTCAGGAAAAAGTGTGGGCATGGCTAAAAAAACAAAACAAACAAAAAAAGCTACAGAAAATAGATGACTCTGTCTGAGGTCCATCAGTCAGAATGAAACATAATGGGTGCTGAGCTGAAGTTGTCAGCAAGACGCAAATTAAAACTATCATGAATTAAACAAAATCTTGACAAGATGAAGCGCCATCTCCATTGGGCCATTTAGAATTGCCTTCTGATTTCCTAAGATCTGTGCTGCAGGGTCCCGTGGGGACACACCAAAAGACTAAACGGGCAGTGATACATTATGTAAAATGGTGTGTGCAAAGATAGATAGGACCATACTGAAGAGAAGTGGCTATTTCCCCAGATCTAGGAGCTAAAATGAGCTGCACTAGCTACACAAAATGATGAATATAAATATGGTTAAAATGTTACATAATGTTTATTTTTGCACAGTTGTCTTGTTTTGCTCCCTCTGAGAAAGAAAGCCCAGACAGCTGGAGAACAGAGGGACGGTTTGCTGCGCTCAGCTCTGCTCCTCAGAGGAATGTGCACCACACTCACTACAAAGACAGTGTCTGTGAGCCCAGATTCACCCCAAATCTTGAGTTCCACATTGTATGAAAAAGCTTGTTATCACCAAAAATATAAATAATATAAAACTTATTGTGATCTCATGCTCTTGTATTGCCCATAGTTTTGTTTAATCTTTTCTAACGTCAGATTCATAGTGCTTCATAGGCTTTGCATTATGACCCTTTCCATTTATCCAGGTGTTGGACCAACTCAAATTATACTTTGACCTGTGACTAGATCAGTAATCCACAGCATTAAACATGTATTACATGCCTCGGCTCTATGTGGTTCCTTTCCCAGAGTGTAAAATTACATAAGAGGTATGTCCCTGTCAAATTTGCATCATTGGTCACGGACACCCCAACTCCTCGTTGGTCTCAGCTCGTGTGCACGTTCCTGACAGCTATAGAGGAAAGCCCTTCTGCCTTAAAGCTCCCCACCCCCTTATAGAGACTGGCATCAAAGCAAAGGGCTTTCCTCTCTCCTCTCCCTATCCAGCATACTCTATTTCAGGACTCGCTCCTTATATAATAGCTGGGGGAGTGCTAATCTAACCAGGAAGACAAGATGGACGAGAATTTGTTGGTTCCTCTCCTTTCCTAAAGCCCCGTCTCACTCACTACTGCTTTGTCTCCTAAACTGAGGAGACAAGCCTTTCAGCGCCAGGTGAGAATGAGAAATAACACAAAGTGAAGCCCATAACATTGAGTAATGCACAGTGTTGTTTTGCTTTGTACCACATGTTTTCATACAGATCTAAAAGACTTAGTATATTTCAGTTGTTTAGTTCAAAAGTGGAACCCATATTATTCATTACATATGGGTTTTATGTAGAAAAGTGTAGTGCACATTTCAGGAGACAATTCCTTCTGCAACTCTTCATCCAGCTAATGGTTCTTTGCAGCTTTATATTTGGTGGAAGCAATACTGGCCAAAATTAATCAGTATGTTACAAATTTCAAATACATGATTGCTAAATTGCGTTAACTGTGCTTCCAGAAAGAGCGAACAGATTTATAGACAAATACATTTTTGCATGTGTGAGGATCATTCTTTTTCTTTGCAGGGTAGGAGCAGTGTCTCATCAGGGGAGGGGGTGCATCCTTAGACATTCTACGCAGACTTTTCTTTATTTGATCCTCATAAAATAAAATAAACATTGCTGCCTACAAAACCAGACAAAGGGAGAAATAGGCCATCTCTTGTAGGATGTGTTTTGAACTGAGCCAGAGCTGCAGAGGGATTTGTGCTGAGCCTTAAAGTGTATTGTAGGAGCAGGCTGGGGATGCCTTCTGAGAGCTTGCACGTATTATATTCATGGTGTCAGAATCATGACTGGCCTCTTGCTCACTAACACAAACTATAAATAGTCCATGGTCTCTGCGTAATGACAATCATACACCAAAGAGAAGATAAAAAGTGGGAAACATTGCAGAAAATCAAACACATGTATCAACTTGACAATTTCTAAACAACAGTGGAATCAATATTAGACGCGCCAGCAGTGACCATTTGTCAAAAAGCAGTCAATATTTTCTTAGTTTCTTTCTTTCTTTCTTTCTAGTTATTATTTTAAAGTATTGGTTGTCACAAGTGAAATACAACTAAAATATTTTATGGTTTGCTTTGGGGTTTTTTGTGCATGGGTTAGATCTTGGTCATTGATTCTCAAGCTGTGGGTTGGGTACTAGTATCTCCTGTGCAAAGGTCTGCTTCAGGTTTATTCATTCTTATTTTCATCATACTTGACTGGAGACTAGAAGTTAAAGTTAGAGATAGGAGTTAATTAGAAGTATAGAACTGCTTGTGCTTGATATATAAGTCCTTGATTAGTCTTAGATTTTTTTGAGTTGTGCTTGTAGTGATTAAGACTTTGTTTTATGCACCTGTTTAGTCTTGTCTCTTGGCTTACGCCCTGGTTTATGACTTATAACTAAGGAGCATCAGCAGCACTATGAGAGCCTCTAAATGGCGCTACTGTACGGGCTGATATAGCTTTGTTTCCACCTGACCTGGGCATTGCCTTTAGTTACACTTCTGTGACACCTACATAGGCCTGGGCTGTTATTTGAGCGTGTGTTACGACTGTCACCTGTGCCTCGCACCAATGAAAGCTGAGAGAGGCCATAAACACAGACTTAACTCTGGACTGGAAACATTCAATACTGTAGTTAGAGCTATGTTTAGATGTGTTGGGCACAAATGCTCTATAGGCACATCTGATGCACAATATTGTCATTTGCAGTGTGAAAAGTACATGTGTATCATGTGTACAACTAAAGTGTGGTTCTGTTACTCTGAAAAGCAAATAAATCTGGCTCATGCAATCAGTTATCATTTTCATTTTGTTTTTGACTTGTCATTTACATTGCAATAATTGGGAGTAAGTTTGTTAAATGATTTTATTTTGATATTCTGATATATAGCCTAATCTCATTTTGAGTTCATGTCCATGACACTGATGAAAGTTTAACTTAAACTTAATCCAGAACATAATGTTTTTAACTAAATAACTCATTGCTGTCCCAGATCATTAGTCCACAAACCACAGTCCTGTATTACAGTAATTAGATGCTGCAGCATCACTGTCATTTCGTCACTATCAAGTGTTCACATTAGCAGAATGGGGCCTACTCGATTCTTTTTCTCTGAAACAGTGATTTATCTCCCAGAATGATTGAGTTGTGGCCTCTTGTCGTTTTAAACGTAGGTCTCTTAGGTTTATTGATTAGATCATGCAGCACCCGGATATTTGTTATCATAAAGTAAAGAGACGGAACCTTGAAATTTGAAGCCTTCCAGGTGGACCCACAGACACAGGTCTTCATTGTCACAGTCGCAGCTCCAGGGATTCCCGCTGAGCCCCACGGAGCGCAGCGCTGGCAGCGCGATCAGTGACGTGATGTTGAGGCTTGTCAAGTTGTTGCGGCTCACGTCCAACACTTGGAGAGCCGCGTTTTCTGCAAAGGCGTCCGGGTGAATGTGCGAGAGTCCTGGGTTGTCTGTCATCCTCAACATGACCAAACTGGCCAGGGGCCCAAATGTCCTGTCTTCTATGCGGTTGAGTGTGTTAAAGGACAGGTCAAGATAGGCCAGTTTGCGTAAATTCCCAAATGTGGACTCAGATATTTCTGTGAGTGAGTTGTTGCTGCAGTCCAGATACACCAGGTCCGAGAGGTAGTTTAGTGCGAGCGGAGGCAGCTCCACTATCCTGTTGTTGGAGATGATGAGCTGCCGAGTGGCCAGGGGCAAATTTACCGGGAACGTGGTCAGGTGTTGCCCGGCGCATTGTACCACGAGTTGGTCATCACACACGCAGCGGTCCGGGCAGCCCGTGGACAAGACTGGGGACGTGGTCACCCCTGCGAGAAGGACCAGAAACAAGCCTAAGAGCCGCAAGGGGTGCGCGCTTGGCTGCGGGGCAAGACGCATGACACCGCCAAGGGCTTCATCCACCCCGTTTGGAGAGAGCCAGACCCGTTCACATTCTTCATTGATACATCCTGCGCAGATTGTTTGTTTCAGAAATGGTTTCCTTAGAGGTCAAATGCGAAGTCAGTGCCAGCCTCTCGCGCGTAATGTCACTCCATGCTTGTCCTCATTCCAGTGCGCTCCTTGAACTTGACAGCAGTCTTAAAACCTGCTTCAGATGACAATGATTTATCCAGTTTCCTCTATTTGATCTCAGCTCTGCTCAGGATGGATACAGCCCTCGCCTCCTCTTGCACGAGTCGCCTGAGTAGTTCCACTACATGTTTCATGCTCTCGCTCTGAAACTGAATCTAAAGGAGGGGGCGCACTGAGCCGCGCGGCGGATGACAGTGGGGGTGTAGTGGAGTGATCTCATACTCTGAAGAGACCAGGAGACACTCAGGAGACAAACTAAACATCAACAAATATGTAACTGTGAGGGGTGGGTAACGCGTTCATCTAAATAGCCGTGAGAATACATGCAAATTACCTAATTAACTACTTTTAACTGGGCCAATAAAAGAAAGCACAGACCTCCCAGCCATTCCAATAACTCGTCTGTAAATGTGCCTCCTTGCAAGAAAAGACAGTGTTACAGATTTTAGATGATATGATATATGCAGATAAATGTTTAACCATTTCATAGCAGTGCCATCTAGCGTTAAAATCAAAAGAATATCTTGAAAATGAAATCCTCACGTAGCCCTATTATCTAACCCAGCTGATATAGTTAACATAAAAAACACTACACTATTATCTAACCGAGCTGATATAGTCAACTTAAAAAAAACTACTACAAAAAGAAGAATATCCTAACTGTAGATCTCCCCTTTGCACTGATTTAGCTGCAGGTTATATTTTTCTTAGTTTGGCCTGACATATAAGAAGCCACAGCTGCGTGCGCACAGCAGAAAAGCTGGTGCACCTGATACCCCTGCCCCATGTTAACGTGCTCATTACACCACATGGGCTTTGTGGCTGTGCAGTGAGGGTCGCACACACGCCAGGACTCACGTTACCATAAAACAAGCTATTCATGCATAGTATATGGACAGCACAATGCGCACCCAGTACTTAGCACAGACCATAGGGCAGGGTCGCCTCCAAAACACATGCAGCCGGGTCTATTTTTGGCTGAGTAGGAGCTGGAGTGCGGATTCGGACATTGGTGGACGTCAGTCTGCTACACTCACTGACCACACTCACTTTCAGAGTCACTTTCACTTCATAAATGAACTTAAACTACTTATGTTTGAACTAATCCCCTTTACCAGCTCCAGGGTGACATCTAGTGGTCACTAAACAAAAATATATAATGAAGTGGAGAGACATTGGAATTTTGAGTTTACCTTTATTTAAATTTTGATCTAATTAATGTGTACTTGTCAGTTTTATGATGCCACATGTAGCTTTTTAGACCAGTAAGGTGTTAACTAGTCATTCTTTTATTCAGGGTAGTTTTCTTAAGTCTTATTATCAAGGTAAAAATGTGCTTATAAGGAAACTCATACTGTATCTGGTTTAATTTCCACAAACACATGTCTAGTGTTGCTACAATGGAAGGCTTTGTCTATTGTTCACAAATGGTTAGAACCTTTAAAGTGTCCATATTACACTTTTTTTGTTTCCTCATCAAAATACTTGCTGATGTGTTTTGTTTCACCCACACAAACTTTTCATATTTAGGCTCAGTTCTATTATTACACTGAAAACACTAATACACGAAATGCTCCACTGTGTTTTTAAACTCCATACACCTTCACTGGAATCATTTGGATCATTTCATATTCATTCATTTCTATTCAGTTCTTTATATTGTAGCAGTTTATGTTTGGTGTAGCTGTATTAGCCCTAAGTGACAATGGAGCTACTTTGATCATGGTTTTGTCTGTCAATAACCCGAGAGGAAATGGCACACAGTATTTAGATCAACGGGCAACTCAGATAAGGAGGCAATAAATCGAGCCGAGCCTTTGTATCTAAAAGGAGAATTTGGCCCAAACGCTCAGACTGAACACGCCCATCAGCTCTTACGAAAATCAGGAAGTAACAAGTCTGGAGCTGCGGAGACTGGAGACCGACCCTTCTCACTGACTTTTCTGCCATCAGCACGAACCAAGGTAAGTGATAATGATAAAGGTTTGTCTGGCACAGCCGCTGTGGCGTAGATCTGATGAGGATTATACTTGTACTTCAGTCTAAGTGCGCATGGAGGCTGCGTCCTTACGTGACCTTACTGAAGTTGTCACTGATTTGTGCCTCTGGTGGCGCACTGAGACTTTTAATCTAACACCAGTTTTACACAGGAAATTGTTTCAAGCTAAACAATGCCTTAGATCAAATGTAGCCCTACTGCTTACAAAATTGTACGTTTTTTCTTTGAACCATGTTCTCGTCTTCAGGTGTCCAGGATGGTTGTCCTGTCCAAGGAGTATGGCTTTGTGGTGCTGACTGGAGTGGCCAGTATGGTCATGATGGGGCACCTGGCCATCAATGTGGTCAAAGCCCGTAAGAAGTACAACGTGCCGGTAAGATGAGGGATACTATATCCAGCTGGTGCTAGTACTAGTACTGATGTAAGTGCCTGTTTCTATTCCCAGTACCCCATTATGTACAGTGACGACCCGGAAAATGGCAACGCATTTAACTGTATCCAGCGTGCGCACCAAAACACGTACGTATATCATACTACAAAAATACTATTGTATTATTCATATATATGGATTTTTAACTTTGTAACAAATCTCTATTGTCTAGCCTGGAAGTGTACCCTGGTTTTCTTTTCTGCCTGGCTGTGGGTGGTTTTCATTGCCCTGTAAGTTTAAATATGTTCTGTATTTTATTACACCCACTTATTTAGAATTACAGAATGCAGTATTATTATAGTCCTATTCACTTTCACTATTCACATTAAAACTTGTTCTTGCTAAAAAATATCATGTTAAACATTTATTTCATATTACAGGTGGTACAGATACATTGTGTGCAACAATTTAATCACATTATGTGGGAAAGTAGTTCACTGGGGCTATTTAAAGTCATCAGTCGTGTGTCTGATCATTTGTCCAATGCTTAAATGATTTGAATTGCAGCGTCTGGCCAGTGGACTTGGTCTTGTGTGGATAATTGGACGAGAGGTTTATGCACATGGTTACTCTACTGGAGGTATGGTGATGATACTCTATGCTGCTATATATTCAAATCTATATATTGTTTAGTTATAGTGTTTGTTTTTGCTCAGATCCTTCTAAAAGGAAGAGAGGAGCCTTTGGTAACCTTGCGTTTCTGGGATTGATGCTGACCACTCTCAACTTTGGGTGCCACCTACTGGGCTGGAGAGGCCCAAGAATTGGACCATTTCGTCGAGATTGTCACTAATTAAGAGGTTTACAGTGTCCTACTACAATGCCCCAAAAGCACTAGACATAATCATGCATGTTGAGCACTTCAATATTACTAATGGAATATTACTGCTCCTGTGTAAGATTTTATACTTCCATAAAAAATACCACTGATTATGTATTTTGTTTTTTCTTTGTATGGAGGTGTGTGAGACACAATGTTAATAACAGATAAACTGCAGGTAGGTAGCTTCTGTAATTAACCTTTAAATCACATCAAATTCAATAACCTGGAAAGGTTTAACAACTTGCAACTGATTAAATCATTTTGAGATTTTGAGCAAATCCTTTTAACATAATTTTATTATCAAAAAAGTCAAATCACAATCACAAAAAGTCACAAAATATAATGTGCTTTACATCACACTTAACCTATATCGCATTTAAGGCAACACTATAACCGTATAAGGCAACACTGGGTAATAAACAAAACCAAACATTTTACTCAAAGCTTCTGGTTAAAGCCGTTCAGGAAAACAACTAAAAATGTATTACTGAATTACTTATTACAAAATAACATGAACCTTATGAACATCTACTTATATTACAGGTATTAGATTGAATGAAAAACAAGACAACATTCCAGTAGTACCTCACCAAATACGAATTATCTTAACTTATTGAGGAAACTACATCAGGTTTATCAGGTTATAATTAACTTTGGACACTTTCTGCAGGCTGCAGAATGACTGTGTTGACTGTTACAATCACATTTTTTTCCTTGAGCTCGAATAAAACTGAATTAGGTAGAACTTTATATTGACATATTTCTTTCAGCTGCTTCTTCTTTTGGGCCAAAAGGTGTTTTTATACATATTTTATACATTTGCGTTGAACCCCTTATGTCCACTAGAGGGCGCTATGGTCACGTCTGCCGCTTTAAAGTGCTGTGCATATGTAATAAAGCCAGTCTGGATAAGTCAAACTTTCCTGACTGACCAACTCTGAGTTTAATAGGGAATGTTAAATTTGAAAAAAACAAAAACGTAACAGCAGAACTTAGTAGTTTCAATAGTAAAGCATCTACACATGACTTATGTTTTATGGTATCATCTCACAACGGACGTGCCTGCAGCAGAAACACATCCAAATGCTTCAACTATATCCTCACGTCCATCCTAGAGGTAAATTACAAGAGGCATCGATAGGTTCAGTAGGTGTATCTTGAAAGAGGCGTGTCTTCCATCAAATCATCCTGCAAACAACAAACACGTTCAGAGATTTAGCAGAGATTTTGCACTCAGCACTGACTCTAAAAGATCACAAAATGCATTTTAAGTTTAACATGTAACATTTGTTTGCATAAAGGTGCAACTTTTGTGGTGGGGAGTCTGCCAGTTGCTTTTCTGTTTCAACAATGTTTTTGCTTTGTCTGGAATGTTTAATAATGTGGCATTGAACATTTCTATCTTCATGGACACTAAACCAGACCAAATAACAGGTCAGATCTGTGGAGAGGCGACCCCGCTCAGCCAGAATACCTGTTTTTCTAGGTATTTTTCAACTATAAACTAAATGTACGGTAGGAGCAATTTAATTTTAACTCACTTTAACTTTTGTTAACTTTTGTTTGTGCTGCTTGTGTTGTA
>JACN01113563.1:0-11377 GCA_000787155.1 Scartelaos histophorus | reverse complement strand
GACTATTGTGAGCTTTAAGTCATGTTTGTTTTACCTGTTTACCATGTCTGGAAGAAACAAAACTACTCCAGGTATGTTTGTGATGGAGAAATGACATTATAACATAACATAAATACAAAATAGAGATATTGAACATGTCCTACCTTTCTAGACAAGGCAGTTTTAAAGGTAAAACATCATGTCAAAGCATTCACAGAATCAGTAAAGATCAGTGTGGTGTGAGGGGTGGATGTAACGTTCTTTTAAAAAATGTATTCTTTGTCCAGCTTCTGATAAAAGTACGATAAAAGTACTATGAATCTCATGGACATGTAAAACAATAATGAAAATCCGTAACCCCCTTTGAGTTCAGAATCAAGCATTGAGAAGAAAATCTCATGGACATGTAAAACAATAATGAAAATCTGTAACCCCCTTTCAGTTCAGAATCAAAAAGAAGCTGGACCAGTTTGTACCCACAAAACCCACAAATAAAAAAAGAATCCAAAATTTCCAAAAACATTTATAGGAATTTTGTATAAATTCTGCCTGCACAAGTTGCTAAATCTCATGTTTAGTGAGATGTGCTTCAGCTTTGACATGGGGGGACATCTGCTATATCTATTCTTATATTGACCACTAAAAATGTAGAGGGAATTTGAAATGTGTGAGTTTGTGTTCCCAAATAAAATGAGACTTTACAGACAGAGAACAGCAGAGGCCAAAACTACAGAGCTCCAGCCACTCACAACTAGAGCATTTTTTTGTGTTTATTCTTACTAATTTTGTGTAGTTTGAATCCTAAATTGTGTACTCAACTATCTCCATGTATTGATTTGATTTTAGTAAAGTAAATGTATAAAATTCGGTTCCACAACACTGTCCTTTAATGAGTTGGCTCCAGTTCTTTTTACACATGGCACCACAATACAAGAAAACTGTTCCTCACAAACAACTTCAGGCAGTTTCAGTTTTAGTTTGTGGTACTTAATAAAAAAAAATAAATAAAATGAGATGAGGTTTGTGTTTTTTTTTGCTTAACCACACATGCTTGTCATCAACTTGCAAATTACACCCAACTGTAATTTCCTCCTAACGGTTGTTCTCATTGCATTTCTCTATCGGCTAATGAAGTTTGACTTCTCCGAGATATCACAGATGTGACGCACTGTTTACCTGGAAGTGGGGTCAGCGGCGGTGGAATGTAAATGTAGTGAAGTACTTAAAGGTGCATGGTGTAACTTTTCTGCTAGAGGGGCCGTCAGATGCTTTTCTCCATGGATATTATTGATTTGTTTGGTATGTTTCATGACATTAAACCTTTTAATCTTCATGAAGACCAAACGAAGGTCAGATGTGTGGAGAGGCAAACCCACTCACAGTCAGAATTCTTGTTTTCTAGGTTTTTTTCAGCTATAAAACCACCTGTAACTGAATAAATGTAAAGTAGAGCTGGTTAATGTCACAATGTGGAACTTACCAGACAAGGCAATACCATAATAAATAATAAAAGTTACACTATACACCTATAAGTTGATTTTTTCATGTGATACTTTTACTTTCTCTTACTTCTTGCCTCTGTATCTGTACTTTTACTTAAGGAATAAAACAGAATACTTCATGCAACAGCGGTGAAGAGTACAGAGCCGTGGAGGAAGAGCTCCGGGGACATTTGTGGGCTTTCTGAGAGGCAGGCATCTGGATTGCGTTTCACCCGCTGGGGCCCTGTCCTGAGCAGATGTTCCTGACCAAACAAGCAACAAAACACTGATTAGAAGCAGAGGGGGGATCGTCCTTACACATGTGCCCGTTTCTACGCTCTTGTCACCGGGCCAGGTTTAATAACGTCTGCGGGGAGGAGAGCCGTCCTTAGAGCTCTGCGGTCCGGGCAGAGGCGAGGCTTCATTTGCTATGCAGGGGAGAAGATGATTGATCAGCGTACGGCCCGTCCCCTCCCGTTAGCTTCAGGGGGAAAAGTTGCTGGGGTTGAAACTTGTAATTTAGACTTTGTGGGCAGGATTTGCAGCTCAAAACAAACAATTTGCTGGACGGATTTGGGGCAGATGGTGATGTGTAAACAGTTTTAGTTAATCCTCTGTGTGCTAACTTTTGCAATCTACATTCTGAACATGTTTGACTCCAGATTATCAAAATACTATTGTTTTTTTTTAATATGCCTGTAGAATTCACGTTGGGACAATACAAAGGTAAACTGCTATCACATTTGTTAGCCTATAAATATTATTATCACAATATTATTTAGTTAAATGAATGAAAAAATGTAAAAAATATAACCAAAATACTACTTCCACACCACCCACTAGTATAAGGGATGCACTGATCCGATAGATTTAGTGGTTTTAACTGATCCAGAAAGTTGTGTAATGTTTAATTTTTTATTTATACAAACTTGCGAGATAAATAACAGTTACACAACACATTTGGATTGGTTGTTATTGGTAATGGAGAGATACTTAACCCTCCTCCTCCTGTGTTATCTTTCTATTACCATCTCTAGTGTTAAAGGTTGGTTTTGACCCGTGTCCGAAATCAGCTGTTAAATAAACTAAAAACAATCATCTACCATCAGATTTGTTTCTCATCTCTTGGTTTCCTTGTTAAGCTTCCTTTTCCATGAAAATGTTGGTTTTAATGTCTTTGGTTGGAGCCTCAGCCCCTTTTTTTGTCAGTTTACCCTCGATTTCAATATAACAAAAATGGTCAAATGAACCTCAAGAGAATAATATAACTAAATAAAAGTTTTTTTATGTTACCAGATTGTTACTGCGGGTATTAGAACACATCTCTAAACCAAATGTGTGTTATTTATGTTTTCATTTTGATGTTCTTAACTGAAGTAACATTTTTTGTGTTACTGGCCAATTTCGACATGTTTCTATTTAAATTGAGAAAGAGGCAAAATAGTATTTTTTTTAACAATAGAACTTTAGTCTAAACATAAAATGAAAATCAGAACATGCCAATGACGACTCTTTTTAGTGACAAAGACATGAACAGCTCAGAACATGTCCTGATGTCACAGACTCATCACAGCAAATGTTGTGATTCCAGGAGTGTTTTTGGTGACATTTGTATCAGATGCCCTGCCACATACATCAAGAGATTCTGAGAAGGGTTAAAGCTAGAAATCGGTATTGAAACAGAAAAAACTGAATCAAAATTGAATTAAATTAGTTAAAAAGAAGGTTAAAGAAATGAAATGAAGGATTTATAAACTTATTAGCATTAATCTGAAGCACATTGCATTATGGGAGTATGCTTTTTGTCAATGCATTTAATCCATAGTATTTGCATTGTTAACATAAGCAGTATCTTTGCACAAATGTATGTAATAGAGAAATACTTTACTGTGCAAGTTAATACAAATATTTGTCATTAATTGAGATCTCACATTTGTTTTGTATGCGCTGGGCTTACACAGTATTAACTTCTGGATCCTTTACCAAAAAAAGGGAGGTGTTTCTGAGGCTGCTGTTGTGCCGTTCTACACGATGGCAGGTCCTTTTGAAAATCTCACCGCATGACGTCCGCGTGATACAAAAACGCCACTGGACCAGTCCGCGGCGCCCGTAGATTTTACACCGCCGAGGACGAGAGATTTGGCAGCCGTGATGGTGGTCTGTGAAACTCGACAGGGACATCCATCAGGTTTATAATCCAACAAAAAGCCTGAATATGGGGCTAGACCCACTGAATGAAATAGTTTTGTTTTACCACTTAAACATCCAAATAGGCAATTAAGTGGAAAAAATGTCTAATACTTTTTCAGATTTTTAGTTAGTTTAGTTATTTTTGCCAAAGTTTTATTATCTGTCAACTGTTTATTTATACACACAATATGAAGCTTAGGAATGTTCACTATTTTAATTAACAGTGGTGTTTCTCTCAAGGAAAAAGTTGCCTAAAGTAATCAAAACATTCTTTTTTCTTAAGGTTTGAATGTAAATAGAACATCAAAGTGAAAGCTCAGAGAATGTTCAAGTTTTTCTTTATTTTCCAGTGGTAGATTCAGTACATGGGGTCAGTATGGGTCACTTTATATCTTATTACCCAAGAACAAACTTCGCAGGCTCTGTAATGCACAAATTTAGCTTCATATTGCTTATTAAAGGTGTCTGCCATCTCTCTGTTTCGGTAGAGATGTTATTGAATCCTTGGAGTTGTTCACAGTATGGCAGTAAACTGTAATTTGGCCTGAAGGTTTCATTTGCTTGTCTCCATCGAAATAGATAAGTTTATGGAGGAACATTCCAGAGAAAGAATTAAATTAACATCTAAAGACAAGATGAGTGAACCTTCACCAGAAAAGTTATATGGTCCACCTTTAGACTTACAGTATAATCCTTATGGCCGTCATGTGCTTCGGTTTAGCCCGTTTTTGCCCAGTGAAGACGAGCGAGTTCAAAGTCAAAGGCGAGCTCACGTGCCCCCCGCTGAGCTCCGGACATAGGAACAGCTGGGACAGTTGTTATGACCCGGTGTATTGGGACAACATCAGGATAACATTTTAACAGCTGATTCTGCCCTGAACAAACAGCACATGAAAGTACCACCACCTCTTTACGACCACCCCCCGCCTCCCGTGAAGTACTTACAGAGTACTTCAGTGTATCGCGCTTTCTGGATGAACAACGCCAGTGTTATGAGTGCGTTCCGAGGGCATGGGAGAGCGATGCAGTGCCCGCAGCCTGGGAGTCGCCACAAAACGAGGCTTTCTTTGGATTTGAGCTTCTCGCCTTGGTCGCCTGGGACAGTGGTCACAGATCATTCCCACAGCCTTCGTGTGAGAGTCCAGACAGCTGAAGCCCAACCTCCCGACTCTGGGGAATTTCAGCAACCTTTAAAGGGACTGTCAAATGCTCAACTACTCAAAACAAGGCTCCACTCAAATTATCTGAATACTTTGATACATATGAGTAGATATTTCATTATGATAAGGTGCTCTATCACACAAAAATGACTCTTGTGAGCTTTACGCCGCGTTATAATGTTGTTACCTCCTCAAAAACATATCCAGAGTTGTGTTTGAGAGTCTGTCTGGTTCTCTAAAGCTCAAAATACTCTGTTGCACCTTGTGATGTCATGTAATGGTAGTCTTCAAGTTAACAGCTACCTTTACTTCAGAAGAGATTGGTAATGTCATGGCTGAAATTATCTAAATGATGAGTTTAGAAACACAGAGACGCATTTCCTGCATGTCCACATGACATCGCAAGGTAGAACAGAGTGTTTTTTATGTTTGAGAGCCTAAATATGAAGCATTTGTGTGTTAAACATGTGTGAATGAAACAAAGGTAATCCTGGTCTCGTCCTGAGCGGGTATTATCCTGGTTTAGTCTTGCTTTTAGATTTGGTTTAGTTCTGATTTAATCCTTGTTTAGTCCTGGTCTAGTCCTGGTTTAGCCCTGGGGGAAGTTAACTCTTTATTTGCATAATTTTATTTGGATCTTTTAGCCTAATTTAGACATATATTAAGTCTTGCCTTATGTGGTATAATTGTATAAAATCATTTAAAAAATTAAATAAATAATATAAATGAAATAAAAAGCCACTGTTGCTGTTGATGAAAAACGAAATTGAATGTGTTTTAAGTTCAGAATCAGGTTTGTGTGTTAAACATGTGCTTATTATGTGCTTTTTAAAATGCAATCAGTGATCTGTTTATTGTATTTAAATCATCTAAAACCTATGAATCAAACCACTTCATAAAAGGAAGGTGGTTTAACTAAATGTGACGCTTAACTGGATTATAGTGACCATTTCTAGTTTTTAAGACCGAATAAAGTGTCTCCTATTGAGTCTAGAGAGAAACTTCCCCTCTAAATACTAAATATTATGTACATGTGAAAATATGTATATACTCCTTTGGCATCTTCACCACTGATGTCAAAATGTAGCATCAGCCTTTAAAATGTAGTTGACATGCCAGAAAATACATTAGCCTTATGTATTAGTGATATTTGTACATACTGTACATACACAGAGCCACACATTTTCACACAGATGGATGTAGATGATCTTGGCGTCACCCATAGAGTTCAGCTTCGCTCAAATGAAGCTTTCACGGTTACAGGAGTGAATCTGGAGCCAGGCTCTATGTTATGAATAAGATTTTTTTGACTAACAAAAAAAAAATTCAGGATCATACAGAGCGGGTTAATAAGAAAATTTTAAGACCAAGATGACGAGGATCACTGCAGCAGGCACTGCAGCTGTAAACTTATTCCACATTGCATAAAATGCAAACAACCTTAGACTTGTCGATGTCTCCATTGGGAAGCTTTTTAAAAATTAATTTTCCCTGAAGCAAACCCAGCGGCTTCGTTGCTGCATCCATGTTGGCATGTGGTGTTCGTTGTGGTATTTCACAGTAGCTACAGGTTCGAAAACTCGAACTAGTTCGCTTAATATAGACCCAGCTCCCTGCCCAACTTTGGGAATAGATTAACAGCTATATTTTTTATGTCGCCCGATAAGAGTCCCACATTATCGCCGCACGTTAACGCCGATAACGGCCCAGACACTAATATAAACCTTCATCACCATGGAAATGAAAATCTAATACAATTGGGAATTAACTTTTCTACTAGTTCATAACTTCTCAGCCACCGGTGAACTTGCACACGAACATGGAGAGCTCTACGTCTTTCTTCTTAAAACCCTGATACCTCTACACTACAGAGGACGATGAACACCTCCTTGATAAGGACTTCAACCTGGAGGCTCTGCTTTGCCCCACACCACCAGGGAGCGAGCACAAGCCACAGGAGACCCAATAAGAACTGTCTCCTAACACCAACATCCAGGAGCACTCAAGTCCAGAGGACCCCGCACCCCCGGTCCAGAAGCTCTCCAGCCCAGAGGACCCCACACCCCAGGTCCAGGAGCCCTCAAAACCAGAGGACCCCGCAGTCCCGGCCCAGGAGCCCTCAAACCCAGAGGACCCTGCACCCTTGGTCCAGGAGTCCTCAAGACCAGAGGACCCCGCAGCCCCGGTCCAGCACCCCGCACCTCTGGAGGAGAGCGCTCTGGTCAGTGCGCTCTGTGAAGAGTTGGAGCAAGCGAGGGCTGCACTTGCAGATCAGGTCGAAATAAGCAAGTCTTTGGAGCACAGACTGAGGACTCAGGAGAGAATCATCCAAGGGCTGCACTTGGACTTGGAGTTGAAACATTTCAGTGATTCTCTCCACAAGAAAGACAAACGGCTGTGGGACAAAGTTAATGAGCATAAGTACAACTCTAAAGTGCAGGAGAACATACAGCTCAAGCAAGAGCTCGCAAACTCCAGAAAAGTGAGGAACAACACTTACAGTTTGAAGATGCAAAAACTCAAAGCTTCTCTCCAAAGGAAAGACAAAGAGCTGGAGAAACTCATGAATTTTTACAAGGAGATCCAATTTCTGTATAACAATTCAGGGCAAGAAAATGTCGAACTCAGACAAGAGCTGTTCAACACCTAAAAAGTCTTTGTGAAAATGAACAAACAACTGAAAGAAAAGGACAATCTGATAGCTGAGATACAAACCAGAAGCAGGTTGGATCCAGAGGCCAGCAGAGATTCTCCTGGTTTTCAAGTTGGTGAAAATGTAACCAACAAAACCAATGAAAAACAATGCAGAAAAGTGCAGGAGCTGTCTGCTCAACTCTTCTCAGCTCGAGAGGAGATACGTCTGTTGAAATTCTGTTGTAAAAGTGAAAGGGCACAACCTCCCAGCCCCCCAGAAGGAGCGACCACAGTGAAGGAGCAGAGGAGGGTCCAGTGCTACCACCAGACCAACCAGAACTAAAGACCCTCCAACTCTGACCCTTTGCATAATGAAAAAATAAAACAAACATTCCTTTAACATTATGTTCATGTTTATTGTTTCAGATGTTTCAAAACTTGAATTCACATGTCAGCCATAGTTGCAGTCACTTGATTTTTATTAATTGGTAAAGTGGAAATAGAAAAAATAATAATATATGTTATTAAAAAAAGAAAAAAAAGCTTCATAGATATACCTAAAGCCTTGGTGCTTTTTACTGTTTCCCTTCTTGATATCCATTCATTTTCTAACCTAAGAGCACAATCAGAAGAAAAAAAAAGACAAAGATATGTCCCAATGTATGTAATGATATTTAAAATGTTAGAGTTTAATACTCTACACAACATTTCAAACCTTTTTCTTACATTGGTTAGTAAACCTTAATTGTGTTTTAGATACAAAATTCTTATTTTGTGGCCTGCATCAGTTGTTAACATGACCTTTAGTATGTAATGGAATGGTAATGGAATTGGCCAAAAGAAATAAGTTTAATGTGGATAGATAGATAGATAGATAGATAGATAGATAGATAGATAGATAGATCTTTATTGATTCCAAAGAAAATTCACAGCGACAACAGAGAAAACATATTTAAAGTTAGCAGTCCTTCCTCTTGCTTATTACTCAGCAGAACGTTCAAGCAATGTTGTTTCCATGGAGACAAGCAAGTAGCAGGCTGCCCACCAGAAATGTTACAAACTGCACTTTTTTTTACTTCTCTATAGTCTATAATTCAAAACGGAATAGTGTGCAAACAGAATAGAAAGTCCCTCATGCATGCCTGTCTAGAGCTACAGACAAAGAGAGGAAGAGGAAACACACGCTTCCTTAATGTTCTGTACAGATCATACAACCATGGCCTTTCTTGTCCAGTTTGCATGCACGAGTGTGAAAAGTCTGCTGACCTCCAAGTGAACCAAAGATTACCATCTCCGGTCACATTCTCCTCCCTGTAGGAACAGTGGCCATGGATACAGTGGTTAGTGCTTTTCAAAGACTTCAAAGAGGCTCTTGTGAAAACTTTGGCTTTGCAACTGACCACTTGACCCTTGACTTGCTCTTTCTGTTCAGTCCAATGGGGAATGAACTCAAGATTAGTCCAGTAATAATGAGTCTGAAAGCAAAGCATATATAACCTTTGTGGTAAGAGAAGAGATCGCCCTATAAATTCAATTAGGCCGGCTTTGGGTGGTATGACCGGCTGCAGCTTTGAAGGTTTGTCGATGATATTTTCTCAAAAAGGGCAGAGAGGACAAATAAAGCGTGGAGTAAATAGCTGTGGTCAAAATGTCATCTTGAATGTCACAGAGGCCAGAGATGGTGGAGAGCGAGCATGGAGCATCTCCCCTTCCATGACCTCACTGTCCACTGGGTGCAATTAAAGGGGACACAGTTTGGGTGTTTGAAACTAATAAAAATAGTTGTGGAATCCAGTGCTGCCAGATATTTTCATCATTAAAAGGTCATATATCACACAAAATGGATTCTTGTGCTATTAAAGCTGTTATAATGTGGTTAAATCATCATAAACATACCTGGAGTTATGTTTTACTTCATTCACAGGAAACAACTGTATAACACAGCTTAATATGGGACCTTTAAACATTAGGGACTTGTATCAGCAGAGATATATTTTCATTTTATTTTAATGTTTTCTTCTCTATCCTAAATGGTAATCCAAGGAACCCTTATTAGCTTGAGTCATGGCCGTACAGAATCACTGATGCTTTTACCAGATATCAGCTTAATCTTTCGAGTACAAGGGAAAGTACTGAATGACTTTGCTTATTTGTACAGGATTAGCACAGGATGCGCGCAATTTGTTCTCATATTTACAGCTGCCAACAACAAAATAATTGGAAAGCGCACCAGCACTTTTCTCCTGGCAATTTATAATTTTCCACAAATAATACGTTCTCTCTATCCAGTAATTAACATTGGAGAATTCAATGAAAAGAGCCAATGCAAACATCACCTAAACATATTCTAATTTATAGCCTTAAAGGTGCATTGTGTAACTTTTCTGGAGGCGGTCAAACGCTTTTCTCATAGTATGATATTTCTATTTCCATGGAGACCAAACCAGACTGAGTAACAAGCCAGATCTGTGGAGAGGCTCTCAGTCACAAAGTATTTTTAAGCTATAAAACCACCTGTAATTGAATATATAAAGCAGAACAGAGTGTCATACTGGGGAAATTTTCAGGTAGATAATTTTCAGATATTCATAAAAACAAGCAGGTGGCCAAAAAGTTACAAAGTGCACCTTTAAATGTTACTCTTTTAACTGATAATTAACTTTGTATCACCACATCCTGAATGCAGTTACTATGTTTAAAGTATGAAGATTTGTTATTTAAAGTGAGGTGGGAGTGGGATGGTTTTAAGTTTTGTTCTTTTTTATATAATGTTAAAGTTGCACTGTGTAACTTTACTGTGTAACTTTTCTGTGAGAGGGTCCACCACAGTGACAATATTGCTTTGCCTTGAATGTTCCACAGTATGGCTTTAAACCTATCTATCTTTACCATTGCAGGTGTTAGTGCTTTAACATACCACAAAAAAACTGCATTCTTACTGTAAGCAGGGTCACATCTCCATAGATCTGATCTGTAATGTGGCTTTAACTGCCATCGAAATAGGTTTAATGACGTACCAGGCAAGGCACAGTTACACAGTGGATCTTTAAAAATGTACATATATTTTTAAAGTATGGCGATTTGTGATTGGTGGTTGCCGTAGCAGCCACTTTCCCGTTATTCCCATGTGAGACCAATGAATATCGCAGCAAGTTGTGATTATTAATGTCATCTGCTTAAACCGTGCGCTTCTTTTTGCTAAATACTGAACATGTGACAGTAGAGCTCCCACAGATGAGTGCTGCTGTTGTGTCCTTGGGCAAGACACTTAACCCTCCTCGCCCCCAGTGTCAGTCAACGAGCGGGCGAGTGTTTTTTTTTATGCTTTGAGTGCCTCGAAGGTTGAAAAGCGCTGTTCATGTGATAGGAAACTCACATGAACTCAGACTACACTATTAAAAAGTTATCTGGGTTTTAACGCAGTGAAGACGTAATTCATAGAAAGCACAGTCTCTTCTATGAGATGTGAGTGGAAAGTGCAGGCTGAAAGGGCGGCGTGGAGAATTACCATGAATGATAAAACAAGACAGGTCACCGTGGGAAGTTATTCAATGTTTCTGGCAGCTACAAACAGCAAAAAACATACATACAACTTGAACAGGCAGATTTTGTTGTAACTTTTCTTGTGGGAGATCAGCCACCTTTTTGTCTCCAAGGGATGTTATTGCACTGTCTCCAAGTTCCACAGTATGGCATTAAAAAGAATCTTGCATTTATTCCAATACGTTGAAAGGATGAGCAGGCGGCAGGCCCTAAAAATACCCTAAAATTTAGAAATAGCGCATTTTTAAGATTGTGGATGATTCTTTGCAATTAAATTTTATAGAAGCAGTCCAGTATTGACAAGTGTGATCACATGTAATGTTTGTAATACTATAACCTTATCAGTGACGGGAAGAATACTAATTCAGTTCAATTCATTTCAATTTATTT
>JACN01011114.1:0-22296 GCA_000787155.1 Scartelaos histophorus | reverse complement strand
TAATAATAATAATAATAATAACATACAAACCAGAAAAAAACCTAACTGAAGTTGAAGGAGTTTGTAGACTTAAACTTCTTAAAAAATGGCACAGCACACAAGTTTCAAAAATGTTTCAGTGCCGACATAGACATCAAAATACACCATAATAGGGCAATTTTCTGGATGTTTCTCTTGATCCTGAATCAAAGGCAGTGATTTGCTCTAATGCTTTGTCACTGTCCCTCTGTTGGTATACTGTTGCTGGAGTCTGATAAAGTACCTCTCTCTCATGAGTTAGATGCATGTCTGTACTGGGTTCTCAAGGACATATGGAAAACAACAGCTAAGACAAAACACAAATATATCAATGTACCGGGAGATGTTCGCAGAGAATACCTGAGCGGAATTATGTTAACTATGTGATCTGTCAGTATCATCAGCTGGGATGGAAGAAGACTCACTGTCCATACAAATGTGATGTGACTGCAATTATTCCAACAGCAGTACACACAGACCCCAGTAGTTTCTCACAATCTTTCACGGAGACATCTAATTATATCATTAATGTTTTGTTATGACACTTATTTGTTATCTTATCTGGCTTATTTAAAGGTGCACTATCTAACTTTTTTGGTGCAACTTTGCCTTTAATGTTCCTCTGTATGTTTTAAAGCTATATGGAAGGAGATGACTTATCTTTCCTGCATATATTCATTGTTTTCTGTCATAAAAAATACTCAAACATTACATTAGATTCATAGTGTGAGCAAGCTTGCCTCTCCACAGCTCTAATCTATTACTTGCCTTGTCCCCCAACTGTCTCCATGGAGTTTAGTGCCAATCTGTGGAGCATCCTAAGCAAAGCAATAATATTTCCAAGGAGATAAGAAGGTGGCGAACTCTCACTAGAAAAAAAGACTGAGACAAAGGCAATACTCTTCTATACAGTGTCATTGTATAACCAGAGACTGCATAGTGCACCTTTGAATAAAACCCATTAAACAAAACGCTTACTTCCAATTTCCTACAAATGACTTTAAACTGAAATTAATGAATCATGTGCAACACACCCACAAATAGTACATGTGTTCTTTCACTGTAAATTTAGCAGCTGGCTTCATAAGTAGATCTAAGTGTTGCATATGGAACAGTGGGAGTGTATTAGAGACTGGTGTTCCACATGAATAAAACAATGCAACCCAATTAACTCCCTCGCTCCCTTCTTATCGAACCAATTTAAAAACTTTTTAGCCAAAGCGTTGTGCACATTTCTTTCATTTGAAGACAAACACAGAAGCTGCTCCCTTTGTGGCACAGCTTCACTGATGTTCTGCTGAAAGATTCTTTTTGTTTCACTGCACTTTATTAGAGCACAGACTTCAGCGGGCCATTCCATACACAGTCCAATAATTGGACAAAAAGACAGATAGAAGTTGTGATTTGACTCGCTTTTGGGCTGCTGGCAAACAGACTTCCTTAATCTTGGGGGGCATAACGTTTCCCTCTAATATCAATTTAAAACTATGAACAGTGAATGAATGTACACCATTCAAACATAACATTATGACTACAGTCTTATCATGCTACCGGTAAAGAACTGTGTAATGTACGACAAATTATAAAGCAATGTAATGTGGTATATTCTAATTAAGCTAAATTGGACCAATTTTGAGAAATATTGCCCACAAAAGCTGCAGTTTTGGAGATACTAAGACCAACTTGTCTAGTCTTCCAAATCGATGCTTTGATATTTTCCCATTTTTACTGATGTAGATTTTTCTTCCATTTAGTAACTAGATCTGCGCAATTAATGAAAATCGAGATCAAGATTCAGTAATTTCTAATCGAATTATCAACTTTGGTCTTTTTAATTGAGAAGTCAGGCAGCAAAAGCATGTGGTTTGTGTTGTCATTCAGGAAATTGATGCTGAAAGTTATTTTCACTTGTTTTGAATATAATTTAAAAAAAATTGGAAAATTGACATTGATTAAAACTGAACACGATTTTTTTTTTAAATATTGCCCAGCCCTATTTGTAAGACTTTTTTTCTTTTCTAATACTGGATCTACTTGTCGCTTACAGTCATACTGAAGAGAAAATGTGTTCTGCTACTTCAGTGGTCATAATGTTTTGTCTGATTGGAGTACCAAGAATATAACAATGAGGCACCTTGAAATGCACAAAATACTGAGCCCATCAATCATGCACTGTTACATCATTATTGTCATCATTCAAAGTCACATATATATAAAATAGTTACATTAGGATCTCATTTCAGTATAATTTCACATATCATTACTTTTCATTGTTCCATTGCGATTGTTTTCTCAGTCTTAAATTCCTGAGCATTTTGGTTATAATTCTCTATACAAAAAATACATTTTTTTTTCTCTCAGCACTGTTATTACTGTAGTCAGGTCTTATAATATTCATACTTGACCATATTTATTTTACAAAGATACTTCAGAATAGCTTTATAGAGTGGCATTTAGGCAACATATTTACATTTTAGCTACATATACAACACTGTGCTAATTACATAGATTTGTTATTTTGTGATTGGATGCATTAGTACAGTAAGTTACATCAGTCTATTGTTGTGCAAATATTATTTCACAGCATAATATTCCCTTTTTGTTTTACATAAGAAGTTCCATGAATAGTTTATAGTTATATGATAACAGTATTATTCACACAAGTAATAAAAGAATTCCATCATTATTGTGAGACTATCCAGGGTTACATAGTGCATCACAGTGCCACCTTAGGGATTACCGCTGCCTAAAAACAAATTATCCATAATGAAATCCAACATTATTTAAGCATTCTTTGAAACAGTACATTTGGAAGATCTATGCCACAAGTGGTGGTAGAGTAGTCTAAGGGTCAAAGGGTAAACCAGCTGTTTGCTTACTTCCACCATCCTCCATTCCAGTGTTCATCATTCTTGTAGCGTACTGTGGGTAAGATAAGAATCCACATTTCAATGCCACAAAGTTCACTGGAGTGGCTGTATAGGTCTTCACAGCTACTAATGACTTGATGCTACATGTTGCCTGGTTTTTATGAGGTATTGTCTACAAAGTAAGAGATACATATGTTATTTCTGCACTGTTATAGTCGTATCTCCCACTCCAAAGCTCAACACTAGCGCTCCTGCGAAATGGCTCATCTCTAGTGGTTCTTCTATGGCACCGATACCAAAGAAATGTCTCTTCAACTGACCTCTCGGGATTACTGGCTGTTTCCCCGGCAACGCTCCCACTCTCTTGGGATATGGACAAACTTTCCTGTGATCTTTCTAACATTTCGTTGGGTTCTGTGACCAAGTCAGGTGAGGATGGAGGGTCTGGCGTTCCAAAATCCACAGAAGAATCTGGAGAAACTGAGCTAGGAGGAGATATGGTGACAGTGACTAGCGGCAGTGGCACTTGGAAATTTTGAGGCATGTCATCCAAGTTGTATTCCATGCTTGGATCCAGGTATGGCAGTTCAGATTGCGGGCACAGTGTGTCGGGTTCCACGGTGGGTAGGGGTGAGGTTGGATCTGATTGATAAAATGGTGGATCCTCACTATTGGATAAGGAGTCACTAAGGTCAAGTGGTTCGGGTTCAGGATCCATAAAAACTGAGTCAAGATCATCCTGGTCAAGTGATGTTAGCATCACCAAGTCAAAATGCACAAGATCGGACTGGTAGATTGGGGTTGTTGTTAGTGGTTCAGGAAGTGGAGGCCATTCAGAATCTTTGGGGTCTTCTTCAGAGGTCAGTTGAGGCGAAGATGATCGAGAAGTTGGTGCTGATGTTGGTGGAGAAGAGATGATCACCTCAGGAATGTTTGCAATAGATGATTGTCCTGGATTGGCATCAGTTGGACTTTCCGGAGGCTCTGGGTCAAAATGCTCCGACACTACAATAGATGGACATGTGATAAAGATACCGTCTTTAGATTCAGTAACAGTCACTTCAGGAGTACCAGGGTAAGGTGGAGGAGGAGAGTCACATGTTTCCGGCTCAGGTTCTTGGTCTATGGGACTTTGATCTGCGCTTGAAGATTGTGTGGTCACAGTAACAGGGTCTGGTGGGTCGGCGGTCTGAGGGTCAAGGGATTCCGTGTCGGATGTGATCTCGTTATCATCTGGTGGTGATACAGTTACCATGGGAACTGGGTATGGGAGAAGCACGATTGTTTCCTTGCTTTCGTCTGATGCTGTGTCATCAGAGAGGTCAAGTTTTGGAGAAGTCCCTATCTCCTCACTTTGCGGTTTATCGGTGACAGATTCTGAAGAAGTGACACTGGAGGGTGGTACTGTACTTTGGGCTATGGACTCATGAACAGCCCTCCTCTCAGGTGACTTAACTACCTCCTCATCAGGTAGCTTTGTAACAGGCTCCACTCTAGCTTTGGGAGGTTTGATCGTCATTTCTACTTTCTTTGGTTTAAATGTTCGGACGGTGCTTGGAAGTATGGGGTCAAGTGGGATGGCACTTTCCACAAACATTGACTGTGGGCTCGCAAGGATACTGGGGTCCATAGAGAGTTGTTTAGGTAAACCTTTGCGCCCTGATTTCTTTTCCTCTTTTTCATCAGGACAATTGACTGCAGCATCAGCAGTGCTCTGTCGAACAAGGACCTTACTCCGAGCCTGGGTGCCCACTGATACCTTGGATACTTGAGGTTTCTTTTCCCTAGCCCCCAAAGTGGCCCGATCTATTTCAGATGGTCGCGATTTTTCAGTTGCAGACTCCATGCCAGTTGATGTCCCTGTTGCTGTGGTAGTTCCAAAACTTTGTCCCCCAACCACCCCCCCGCCCAAACTTGGCCCCACTCCAACAGTCATGTGAGCAGCTTGAGGAGACCATGTGTTGTAGTGCTGGGTGAAGGTGTTGAAGTTACTGTTAAAAGCTCGCAGCTCTTTACAGAGGTCCCTTCGGAGCTCGGCTAACTCTCGTCTCATCGCAGACACCTCTTCCTTCCACTGCATGCTGATGGCAGCGGCCAGGGTGGCAGATTCCTTGATACTGGCCTGGATGGCTTTAGGTGAGCGTTCTGGGGCACTGGACCTGGGTGACCTGAAGAGGCTAGGAGACACAGGAGGTCCCGACACAGGTTTGGCTGTGGCCCCCATGGTTTCTGGTGTGTAAACTCGTGATGGGATGTCTCTCCTGATGGGACAGCCTAAATCGTCATGAGCCAAAGGAGCAGTGTCTGGTAACTTCTCATGAACACTGGGTCGCTCGGGTAAACATGACTCTTCCTGCATATAATTTCTGTCTGGAAGACAAATGTAAATATGCAGTTGTAATATGGCCACAGGTGTGAGCAGCTGGAGTTTATGTGCTTTTTATTGCCACTAAGAACTAACATCAAGTCATGCACTGAATGTTATGAGTCAAAATAAGGCATTAGTTGAATTCTCACACCATGTTCATATTTCACGATGACTGGTCACACATTTCCATGATAGATATCAGGGATTATGTTTAATATTAGGCTTTACTTTTTACAAGCAAAACAATGAGAAATATTTCTCATTTTGACTCATTTCTCAATTGTTTACACTGCCTTCTCAATCTTAGATTGCAGCATGCAATATTAAATTTCTTCAATGCACAAAGCTGATCTACTGACTACAAATAAAATAGACATTTTTAACAGATGTAAATGAACACTTCTTGCATGCTCCTTATGTTTGGAAATTTGTGCAATGAAAAGAAACAAAAGGTAAGCAACTCTTCCAAAACTTTTCCACCAATCAGGAAGTATAGTATGAACCCTATTGAAAATGTGAGGTCCAGTTTGACCAAGTCATTCCAAGCTGTAAATTGTGACAAACCTTATGAAAAGTTTTGCACCTTAAAATACTGAGAAAGCAGTGTAAGCAATCTTTAGGCATAAAGAAATCATCAAAGCACATCACCAGATGGCCACACCTCTGGCTCTGAATACTGACTGTCCACAGCAGAATTCTAAGGTCTCATGTTTATCTTTGGGAGGAGGAGAGAGGCTCTTCATCTTCTTTGCCCGTTCTTCTTCACTGCTTAGTTAATCCAGCACACATGATTGATAACATGATTACCATTCAAACTAGAACCACAGATGTTCACAACTGTTACATCATTGTATGTAGCACATTTGTAGAACCTTGTGACAAATTTGTTGTAAAACAACAGCGTCTTATTCCCATCTCTCCATGTTGTCTCCACATGAAAAGGAAAATGTTTGATGTGTAGCCAGGTTTTGTCCCAATGCAATTCCATGTGTGGTTTTCAATAGGGTTCATAGCTTTACTCTCTGATGCATCCAATGAGCAGATGAAGCACTGTATTGCAAATACAGTTGATGGACTGGCTCACAAGTTGCAGCTACAGAAACCAAACATCCATAAAAGCAATGGCAACATATAACAATATCCATGCAACAAAATGAAGCAATCAGTTATATCTAATGTCAGGGTTAATAACTGCAACAACATTCAGCTTGTCACAACCAGGTTTTTAGTACTGCCTTCTACAGCTATTGAGATCTTACCTGTGGTGGACCTGATGGTGGAGGTGACAGTGGAGGTTATGGGGGGGATGCAGTCGTCATCCTGGGAGTAGCCGGCCTGGATGGCCCTCAGGTAGCTGTGGCTGCGTGTTCGAAAGCAGCCTGGCAGGTCTAGAGCCTCCATGGCCTGGGACTCCACTTCACTAAACACTGACTCGCAAACTGACTCGAACTGTCCGTTAATCTCAGTCTCACTCACCTGGGACACACACATATTTATTTATTTAGATAATTGTCAGAGATTTGTTCGAGAGATTTGCCTCAGAAAATGAAGTAGACGCTAAATGTTTTACTCTGAGTTGAACAGATATCATCATGCGCTGTTTGCTTTGGGATTTAGCAGTTTAGCTTTAGTTGAGCTTTTAAGACTCTCAACAAATCAATGTGCCTCAGTTTAAGGAGATGAGGTGCATGGATCTTGTCGCTGTCTTTGTTGTGATAAAAAAACAATTAATTTGTATAATTTGTGCAATTAAATGCTCTCAGTTCGAATATTTCTGGAATAAATCCATCAATATAAAAACATTATGAGAAGCAGAAACGAAATCAGCCAATCAACCAGGAGAGCAAATAAATACACACACATATATATATATATAGAGAGAGAGAGAGAGAGAGAGAGAGAGAGAGAGAGAGAGAGAGAGAGAGAGAGAGAGAGAGAGAGAGAGAGAGAGAGAGAGAGAGAGAGAGAGAGAGAGAGAGAGAGAGAGAGAGAGAGAGAGAGAGAGAGAGAGAGAGAGAGAGAGAGAGACATATATAGAAAGCCATTACTGAGACAAAAGATGGGTACATCTTTTTATACTTTTATATACTTGTATACTATTTTATGCGATTTAAGATGCAACTATACATACATCTAACAGTAACAGTACACCAAAGTTTGGATGCATTTATTGAAGAGTCTTACCTGACTGACTTGGCTGACACAGCTGGCCTGGCTGAGCGTGCTGACTGCTCGCATGTAGCTCTGGTTCCTGGAGCGAAACTTGGGAGAGTTGTAATTGGTGGAAGGGTCCAGACCGATGCTTGGATGCATGTCTCTGGTTTGCAAGTGGTAGTTCTGACTGAACAGACAGAAATAAAAGGAGCAAACATGAATGCGAGTGCAGTCTAGGAAATTACCTTCCATTTAACACAATTATAAACATGGTTTACCAAGTGGCTACAGGTGTTGCCTGATGACAGAAACTGTGAGCAAAACTTAAGAGGGAAGTGATTACAGCAGCACTTCTCCCAGGTGGAAACCTTTTCTCTTACCTTGAGCTGAGCTTTGTGCATGGTGGAAGCATCCACTCAGTGTGAGTATTAAAAGAAATGCAAATCAAAAGGCAGAAAAGAGAGCCCACTCCTAACCAAGAGCTCGATCAATTGCACGTGGAACCCAAGCACAACAAAAGGGTTTGTCAGAATAAAAGGCAGGAATGAAACAAGCATGAGTTCTTGAGAAAGAGACGGCCAAAACATGACATTACTGAAACGTGTGAATGAAACACAACTCCACGTAATTTTTTTGATGACAATAATACAGTGTAGCATACAATAAGACCATAGAGAGGCAATAGAAAATATGCTTTAATTCCCATGGATGATGACATTTTAAAACAACAATACTGTAGAGCGATCAGTCAGAGAGCACGATTATTCTGTTCAACTATGGTTTATACGGTGGCAACCTTGATAAGTGCACATTGCCCAGGTGACCTCTCATTGACTGGCCCTGAGTGTTTAGGCCCCTCTGCGAGGGGTCTAAATTGAGTATGTCAGCAGGGCAGCAGGCCAGCTGGCTCCTGTGTCCAGCCACTGCAACACACCGGCACAACACAACATAACTGAGCCTGTATTCACCTTAAGTCTGCAGCAAAATTGGTGATGTAGTTACGCATGTCACTGTTGATTTTATCCAGGCGGTAAGAGCTGTGGGTAGAGAAGAGAACACAGTTACTGGGACCTATAAGAGGGAGTTGGATGATGTGATACCAATGAGTGCACTAGCAACTGCACTGAATGTTTGCTTGGATTTTGCACCAAAATGCTGCAAACATTAGGGTGATAGGAATGACCTAAAAAGATGGGTAAAGTGGGTATATGTTGTATTTGGTGAACACAATCGTTTTCCACAACAATGTCCTTGAATGAAATGTGTACACACACGGACAGCATAATAATGGAGTTTAATGGGAGCTGTCACACACACACACTGTTCACCTCCATCACCATCACACATAAATATAGTGAGACAAAGCATTAGGGACAAAAAGCTGCATCCATCAAACTGTTATTTTTCATCAATACAATCTTTCCCAGTGTGGTTAATTGAATTTGGTTAACAGCGCCGAATGAGGATTTCACTAAATGGCTAACATCCATCTCTGGGCATTTCAGCTTGGCCAGCCTTTCAAAAGTCTCCCCTTTTCCTCTCTGTCCAAACGATGCCTGACTATTATCACAATGTGAATCTGAAAGGCTATTGTAAAATATGTCAGACTCTTTAGCAAATTACATTTGACAACACTCGATGCCACAGACCAAAGATAATGCATTTCTTTCAAAAAATGAAAACATGAGAGATCTCGGTGTAGTTTCTTTGAGGGATTGAATAAAGTCAGTGTTATTATTAATGTGGTCTGCCAATAATGCATAAAAATTCAAATCAGGTTTTATTTTTATTATTGAACCAAGCACAAGAAAGCAGCAGTTAGTAGCTATTTACAGCATAAAGCATTTGACTTATGGTCCGATCCATAGTTTGATAGTATGCTTTGATTTTTCTAAACCATATATTACCCTTGAAAACTTGTCCACAGAGGAATGATGAGAAAATCCAAGTCTGATCTTAGTCTGTTGACTCAGCTGCACTTAAAGTCTATAAGATAACTTACTATGCATTGAACATCCCTCGTCACTTAATCAGTGGATTAGAGTTGCCTTGACCTTGTGACTCGAAAAACCTCAGCTTAAACACCAAGAAACAGCTAAAAGAATATGACCATCACACTTGTTCATGATAATTCTCCTTATGATCAATATGCAATCTAAAATTTACTTCTGTTTTTTTTTCTTTACAAAATTAGAACTCACACAAATGACTAACCCAACCACTTATACTTGTAGCAATAATGTTATGCAGGATTTGTTCCAAGTAAAGAACATGTTGCGTATCTGCACAGTCTGTAATCAATCCATGGGAATTTTGCGTTGACCTTGACATTTGATAATCCATTGTTTAGTTTTAGTTTTTTGGTTTATTTTAACTGGGACCATGTACAAACACATTAATCTCATAAAAGAAGATTTTACACAAGATTCAGATAAACCTAGTTTCCATCTACAGCTCCTGGGCAGGTTAATTGCTAATTTGTGGAGTTCTTTGGGTGGGAAAATGGATTAGAATATGAGCCCTACAATTTATTACAACTGCTGAAGCTAAAATTCAATGAACTACAACTGAAGTAAATAAAAATGAACCAAAAGGGGTGGAATGGTGCGACCAAAGTCTTTCATAGTTAGGTTGGAGGTTAACCATTTCTCTGTGTCGGCCTAAGTGGCAATCAGGGATCCAGTCATTATGCTAATGGATAACTGTGGGATTGGCTGCATGTCATTCAGCTTCCATCATCATTATCTATTAACATCTATGACATGCTCGGATATAGCACAAAAGGTATTATCTATTTTTCAACAATAATGTGTTTTTTTTGTTTTTTTGCAGGTAAATTTAGGAGTGATTGAGAATAATTACATCAGCTCCCTTAAGTGCGCACAACTTTCCCATTGAGACGCATTGCTTAGTAATGACACAAGCAAAGCAATGACCTTATAGGGATGTGAATGATATTTTGAAGAGAGGGGGAGGGAGGACACAACCTGACAGCCTGTTCTCATTCCGACATGATTTGCTTCAGGGAGCTGCTGCTGTCAAATTTGTGTTTTGGCCCATGTGAATGCCCCCGCGGGACAACAAATTGCTACAAGTTGCGAGGGGAATTTCAACCAACGCCCACGTCTGTCTCCAATCCGGTCCAATTGTGTCCCAGCCGAGCCGAGGAGCGTGAGAGCTGAGATGCTAGGTGACAATTGTGACTCAACAGTGGAGACCCCAAACAGAAATATAGACGCAAAAATAGGAACATGCTGTAGCCATTCATGCAACAAAAGAGTAATGACATAATGTTGCTATTTATACTGGCTTTGCTTTGATGGCTGCTAGAGGCTTAGTTTTGTCCAAGATTGAAATTGTGAGTTTTTTTTAACACTTTATAATAATTGCTCTTTAATTTGCCTAAATAAAGCATGAAAAAAAGACTTAGTGACTTAATTAATATCCTAAACTCTCAACCCTATAATCCCTTATGAAGTAATTACCAAGCCCAGATCATTCTTAATAAACTATCTGATCATTATGAAATGTGACTTGATCAATTTTATCAAGGCCAATTAAGTATGTAGTTATTGGTGGTAGCAGAAAGTAGATAGAAGAAGTGCAATATTTGGATATTTGTGTCCAGATTAGACTTGTCAATCACAATAGCAGCACACAGAAAACGCCAAGTCATTAGTGTAAATTTAAAGATGCATCATGTAACTTTTCTAATGGAGGCTCATGGAGATTATTGCTTGGTCTGGTATGTTTCAGATTAAATAAACCTTTGTATCTTCATGGAGACCAAACCAGACAGTTAAAAACACATAAAATATATATGCATAATACATAATTTAATAAATGTAAGGCAGTTTAATGTCATACTGTGGAACATTCAAGCAATGATATATCCCAAAAATATGCAGTTACATAGTGCACCTTTAAGGAAAAGGTATAGAAAAGTATAAATACAGCAAACAATCCAAACTAAAATATTTTGGTCATTAATAATTACAGCCAAAAGCAGAATACACTAAAAAGCTTTACGCACACAACACAGGCTGACCTTTGCATCCCAGAATAGAACAGCTGGTGCAGCCGTAGCATTTACACTACAAAGCTGCCATGATGAAATGCCCTGCAAACAACCTTGACGTTCAGTTAAGTGATCAGATGACAACATGAGGATTTGCATTGAACTTTCTCATTTTCTACTCATACACACCATCATTGACAAACCCCTGCTTAAAGAGCATACATAGTGTCCAGGATGATCCGTAATGGCACCCGTGGGAGACTTTTGGGAGACTAAAATGAATGCGCAAACAGACCTCACTCAATAGCAGCACCTCTCTTGTCAATTGTAGCAGAAGCAAAGGGTGCAGTGTGATCCATGCCTGTCAATATCTTGCTTTCAGAGGAGGCCTGGGACGCTCTTGGTCTAACCACTGAGAGAGCCATTATACAAGAGGCCTCAGAGTACAATAACTGCAATTGATAGGGCTTCCTGCTATTCTATCCTCATAAATCATTCACTGTTTACCGCTATTCAAAAAGACAGCCAGGGAACGCTTGGGATGATGGAGGAAAGAGTAAGCCAGAATGGTCCATCATGTTCTCAAGGAGGCAGTTTTAAAAAGTAAAAATGGCTGTATTACACATAAAAGTACCATTTTAGTATCATCATAACATTGGATTTGTCATTTTCTGAATAGCCGAGTTATTAAGCAAGTTACAGCTGTGTAAGCAATATCCTTGTTTTCTGTCAAAGACTAAGGCAACAGTGGAAAGCAGCAAAACATGTTCCTGAGAGCATTATGAATATTTTATAGTAGGTAGAGTATAAGAATGAGTGAGCACTGCAGCAGTAGCTTTAGGAATAATAATACTAGCATAGGTGCAGTCATCATGGTAGAAGTAGTTGTACTGGAAATAATGCTGCATTACGTATGCATGTTAGAACTCAAAGTAATGTTAGTTCTGTTCCAGTGCTCAAGTCAGAACAACAATAACCACTACATTATAATATATGTATATAGCAATGGCTTAAAAGTAGTAATATAACCTAGGAAAGTCCTCAAATCCGCCAAAATGCTGGTCACTTCAAGTAAATTATTAACCCGGATATTGTTACTGCATTTTCTATTACATATTACTATATTATTATTGCTTTTGTTGACAGCTGGTTCTGTATATCTATTAGCATAACGGAGCATACCAGCACATTGATAGCTGCAGGGGATACTTTCACTGAACTTGACTTTCAATACTTTTAAAATGGTAAAAACTGTTGCTGAGTGTTGTTTGGAGTGGAGCAGCTTGGCAGCCAGGCTTCCATCAGTCTATCCCAAGGCAGTTGTGGCTACAATAGTGTGTGTGAAGTGTGGAGTGAATAAATAATGCATCAAATTGCAAAAAAAATAAAAAATAAAGTGACTTTGAGCATCTGGAAAATCACTATAAGACTAATGCATTACTATTATTTTGCATCAATACAAGCAACATGTATGTTTGTTACATGTTATTCTATTTAGTGATATGTAATATTTTGCTACTTTCACTCTGGACCCTTTAAAATTGTATATACACCCACAAAGTTTGTAATGTAATGAATAAAGTGGGTGCTAATATAAAAGGTTTAATGTTACCCAAACTGAAATCTACAAAAAGGCATAAATTGTAAATGTGTGTTTCTCATATCCCTCGCTATTACTCATAAATACACAATACAAAATACGTCACTATTTTGTTTATATTTAATCACGGTTAATTTAGTGGTGGATTTTGGTGTTGTTACCCACTGCAGATTTCTTTTATTCCCCAGAGAGAGCCAGAAAGAGCAGCAGCTTTTAAAGGGCTTCCTGTGAATGGTAATGAGTGCGGCCAGTGTTGCGAGACGGGGATGTGACAATCATGGGTGTTAGTGTGTGTATGGCTGTCTGTCAGGGCCACTGCGGGACACCACAAAGAGGCTTCCAAGTGTCAGGCAGAGTACACTCCATCTGAGGAGAGAGGCTGTTTGTATAATGTCAACACGAGGGCCCATTATTTACTTTCAGGCTTCAGTCGGGGAGAAGCGGTGCAGAGGTCGGCCATACTGTTTCAGAGAACATACATGAACCCAGGACATAGTCATACAGCATCTTTCTGCCCTCTATGCCCATTCTATCAATCTTCTATATCTTACTCTAGCTACTATATCAGTCACACATATTCTTTAAATAAATTATGGAATGTAATCATGATAACTACTAAGGGTTGCAGAAAGGGAAAACATATGTATTCTAATAGCAAAATATATAATGAAAATGATTGGTATTACTGAGTTGGATAAAACTGGGGAAGAAACAACAGCAGTAGAGGCAAAAGCAAAAGTTACAGGGGTAATTTCATTTGAGAATCAAGGTGAGGTGACCAAATCCAATCCAGAATAAGACACGACTAGCTGAAGATACAGGACTTCATGATGAGCCATTCGTTCAGATAATTGAAAATACTGATGACAAATCGATACCTAATGCTACTCTTAGCGCGGTTGACGTTCCTCAGTTTGAAGAGATGCAAGCTGAGGATGGAGCTACAGTATGAACGTTACCAAAAAGAAAGAACGAGACAAGAAGAAACAATATAGAGAGTAAAGATGAGACTCAGAAGAAGTTATGGGAAGAAAAACTTGTAGTCTACTGCAGGATGAAGGACTTTTGAAGATCAGAAGACCTCAAACCTAAATAAGGTCCAGACCAGTCAGGAGACTTTCGGAGAAGCGTGAGTCTTTTTGCAAGAAGAAGGACCAACAAGACAGGTTGAGGAGGAGATGATCAACACTGAACCCTCAATGGAGGAACATATTGGATCTCGCAGTGAACAGGTCCCTGGGGAGACTGATATTCTGGAGATTTCAAGAACCTGATGCTGCAAGACACAAGCAGGTAATCAATGTCCAAGCTACATGAAGCCTGTTGTACCAGAGGATTGGTTCACCTGGCCACAACATGAAGTCACTGCAAACAGCCTGGTGCAAGAATATGAAACGGTGGAGATCCAAGATTCAACAACCACCAGAAAAAGAAAGAACAAAAATAAGAAAATGAATAGTATCGCATCTCCAATTGAACTCCAAATATATATGACCGCTACTATGATTACGAGAATGTCCTTCTGAAAGGGACAAAGCCTCAAACCAGAGTTAAGACGACTGGAGAAGGAAGAGAAACATCAAGAGGTGCTAGTCCTAAACTTCAACCAGTTTGATTGCAAATAAAAAAATAAACATCATATATGATTTATGTTGTGTTAGTGAAGGAAAGTCAAAAAAATCAAATTCAGATTTTTTTATTTAGCATTTTTCTTTCTTTTTTTCTTTATTTATACAGAGAAAAACTAATGAGAATACAAGAATTTTTCACTGTAAGTAGGAATGACAAAAGCCAACAATGATTAATATATGACTAACAACAATGATTAACCTCAAAATACTTAAATATTGTAGAGTTATTAGTATTACATAACATTTTTGTGGCAGTTTTGCACATTTAATATTGTGCTCAGTTTCTTCAGGGAGGAGACAACAATAATCAAGAGTTAAGAACTTACTTTTTAACTCCAACAAACTTTTTACTGGGAGGCAGAACAATGTCAGTTCATGTGCATACCACTCACTTTCCTTTTGTCAGGTTTTAATCCTTATAATAATCTGCGTGTAGCCAGACCCATTGCAAACGAAAAAGAAATGAGACACAACAAACACAAATACACGTACTAGATTTAGAAAATAAATGTGCAGTATTGGCATTTAGCATAGTCATAGTCAGTCTAACTAAACACAACAGTGCATCTTCACAGTGTTCACGGGTTATTCGAGTCATATTTGGAAAAGTCCTGTCTGGCACTTCCACATAACACTCAGTCATGATTTGCTTTTTGGCACCTTCTCAGTCACACTGTGCTGTGCTGTGCTGTACTGGAGCAACTTTTACTGACATTTAGCTGTGAGTTTTAATTGAGAATCACATATTTTTTCATTTTTTTCCACCACCTGCAATCAGCAAAAACACACCCTTGCGTATCTGCTATGTTAACTTTTGTATTATCGACTTTATTTAGAAAGGTATGAAATAACCACATGCTATCTTGCCAACACCAAAGTTGAAGTGACATTAAAGATTCTGACAGACTGAGAATTTGGGGCATCTGTCTCCAAGTTAATAATGCATTACAGCAAACTGCCAAGAAAGTGTGTTTATTTTGTTCAGTGCTAAATAGAAATCAGCAAAATAAAAGCATGGCGAGAATTAAAATTTAGTTTTTGTTCTCCAAAAGGTCCAATTTAAATTTAAATGTAAGTACAATAAAAATATACTGCGTTCAATACAACCAGTTGAACAAGGCAAATCATTTTAGCAATATAATGAGCTCTAATGCTTTTTGTGCATAACTGCAGAACAGCATCAGTTACAGTCAGTCTACAATAATGCTGAGAATTGGACTCATAAAAAGAAAATAAAAAGTCGTGTTCATTATTAACCTTGCATTTACTTGCACAAAGGAATAACTAGATAAAAGGTAGTATTTAAAAAATAAAACTCCACTGTAATTACATTTTTATATTATGTTTTGAACAAAGAGATACAATGAGCTCTTTTTGAAAACGTGAAAGAGACAATTCTCTGCTCCATTTGGGATGAATGGATATCTTCCATACACTGCACAATTCTGTGGACTATAATAATAAAATATAATAGTCGGTGTAATAAAACTTATTTGAAAAGGTTCACTTAAAGATTGGAAGAAAGAATGGCCCTTTTAATAAGCTGCGACTAATATATAGAATGACAAATGATGGCATTATGCTCCTGTGACGTACGCAGCAGTAGATGAATTATAAAAGGTGCGAAAGCCACTGTTAATAATATTTAAACAGATCTGGCTTTGTATCATTCCATATGGTTGTAATGGGTTTAGTACAATCATCGTTTCCAGTATCACTGAATAACAAATTTGCTTGTGTTTACTTTGCTGTGACATTGTGCTTCCGCTTGTCCTACCGTGTAATCCTCTTATGTGTGCTTGCTTTCAGCGTCAAATAACAAAAAACAACAGCTTTTACCCTTTATAGACCACATCCCTGAAGAATGGAAGCACCAAGTACTAACGGATATGATTGGCCATAAAAGGCCTGTGGTAAGTGCAAGTATCTGCAGCCCACTCCCTGGCACCCAAGTGTCAGTGGACAACAAAATACTACAACAAACAGGAGGGATTATGAGCTCAAGACTAAAAATTTAATTTACTCATTGGAGTAGAAATACAAACTTATTCTAGTATTTATGACTTCTATTTTGAGTTACATTTGTCAGAAAATAAGTAGAAATGTAGTTTAACAAATTGCAAATTGTTGCATCCACTGTGTCATGCAGAGATTTTGACAGTTTTTTTCTGCTAAGTCATTTACATCCTGGCAATACTGGTCAAGTGTCTTGCCCAAGACAAAATGCAGTTTAACTGAGGTTCAAACTCAAAATAAAAAAAAAACAAAACAATCACAAAAACCTATAATCCCAAATCTTTTATAAAATAAAAGTACTGTACGTTGGCCTGAAAAACACATCTTTTAGGATACATAAAGCCACTGTGTAAAATGTTCCATATCAGGTGATCTGACGTGTATGGACGTTTCTAATGGCGACATGATGCCCCAAACATTTTAGCAGGTAGTGGCTTTATGATCCCAGCCTTGTGTTTGAATAGTGTAGTGTGTACCTCTGTGAGTCCAGCAGGTCTCTGGGTCTAATCAGGGCCTTCACCAGAGCGTCCGGCCTCACTGACTTCTGAGGAGAAGTCTTTGGGCTGGAGTCAGACTCTCCGCTCTCCTCATCTCCCATGGCTTTGACATAACTGCTGCTCCTCATGCGTCGACAGGGGATCTCGTCGTCCTTACCCCCACCAGGATATCCCCCCCACTCATCCTGGGGCACCTGCGGTGACAAAATCATATAGATATCAAATCTCACAGGTAGGACCGGGTACCTTTTCAAAAGTTTTGGTACCAGCACTTAAATTATTCTTGGTTTTTGGTGCCTGTACTTGAAAAATCCATTAAATCCATTAATCATTCTCAAGGTCAGAATAACAAAGCAGAAATATAATTTCTTAGATGAAAAAACATTTTATCATCACTTTATGGTGACACTGCTTAGTATTTTTAGTGCTTGTTATCAAATGAAGTCATTTGATCCTTGTTAATATGTAAGGAAATGTGTCTCATGTCTCATATGCAACATAATAAATAAACTGATAACAGAGCCTGCTGCAGTTTAGAAGAAGTGATCATATGGAACAGATCACCACTGTGACAAGTAAACCATAAAATACATCTTGTACTTCCATCTGCTGAAAGTTTGAATGTGGTCCACTGTGTCCACAGTTTATATATAGAGCTCTTTCACTTTCATCATGCCAGTACCACTTAACCAGAGCCAGTTGCCATGAAAAGCATCAGAAAACTGTGTGAGAAAATAGGACACTTGAGGTGGTGTAAAATGGCCGTCATAAATAGCAGTTGGGATCCACTTGTTAGAGTGTCTAAATGAGTGTTTAGACGACAGCATGGACATTATCCTGTTCAGAGCGGGAACAAGGTGTCTCGTGGCAGTTGGGAGCTGTCTCTCCAGCAAGTGAGAGAATATTTCATACTTAACAGGGAGGCAGGCTGTACACTACTGTATGATTTTATTGCTTTTAAATGTTACTACGAAGAGCTATATGAGCCACTCAGGTTTGCCAAGTGCTGAACTGCACTTTAACATTTCGATTCCTCCCATGTTCTGCAAACTACAGAAAATGGTCAAAACTAAACTCATATTTAACCTATTGACCATTGGGGAAATCTTTTATGAATGAGATAAAACAAACTACTGCATTAAACACCAACCCCAGTATGACTGATATCAAAGCAGTCAGTGCTGCAGGACCCTGTGCTAAACCTTGGTTCCTGTGACTGCAGAGAACAGGCTTTCTTGCCTTTTCAATGCAATTTATTTGTCAGAAAGTGCAGAAAATAACATTTTATTTAAAATCAATTTGAATTTCAAATTAATCAAATTGTTTGATTTAATCAGGTTTTTTTTTTGCCCAGCCCTAAAAAACAGATCCTCTCATCAGGGTTATGCTCATACTGTACTTTTGATACTGTATAATCTCTAATGTTTGTCTCCACAGAGATGTTTGCCACAATTTTCCCACTGTATGGCATTTAACTTAGCTTGTATTTATTCAGTTGTTTCAAGTGTTTCAGGTGTTCTGTTAAACATCTATTAAAAAAAAAATTCTATATTAAAATTCTGTCAGTTTTATCTATTACTGAGGGCATTTGTATCTAACCTTATCCATTTAAACATGAATATATGATCTGGAGCCACACACCAAATGCTCTTATTTGCCCTTATCTAATTACACACAGAAAATAAAATCAGTAAAAGCAAAACCTGTTTTTTTTTTTTTTACTCTTAGTAGCAAACAGCATGCTTCTCCTAATCATTTGCACCACACAAATCACATGATGAAGTAGCACGTGGCTGAGCACAGACTAATGTTCAGACAGTTCTTTTATTCCTGACACATGAATGTGTTCACACTGTTAAGAGCTTTTATTAGAACACTTGTGATACTGAGCTATTTCACCAATCGTAATCTCTGCTGTGACCCCATTATGTTACACGCCATTATACAGCATGTACAAATGTCATTATACCATTCTAATAGGTTCCTGCATTGGAGCTGCTACTGCAGGCTTATTAAAACCAGACACACTAACTTCACTTATTCATCTCATGGACTTATTAACACTGCACAAGTTCATTATGCACTTTTTTTTGATGCCCAATTCATTTTCATTAAATAGTGTTCACTCACAGGAGAGAGAGATGATTTTACTAGATACAAAGATTGACAGCACAGGTTACACTATTTTACTTTTGCTTATTTAGTAGAACAAGTGCCTTAAAGTTCTAAAATGAATGAGGATGTGTATGGTCCCACAGTTAAGCCAGTTTTTATTAAAGGTGCCATATTATGCAAAATGGACTTTTGTGAGCTTTAAGCCATGCTGTGTTTCGTTTCATTCATCTATTATTAGTCTGTCTGCATTGCCAAAGCTCAGAATGCTCTGTTCCACCTTGTGATGTCACGTAGTGGTCATTTTCAGCAGCTACCTTTCACCTTTTATTTAATTGTCATTCCAGAGATGAGATTATTCAAATGATTCTAGTGAAGGTGAATGGAGTTTAAAACACATTGGAGCACTTCCTGTATTACCACATGACATCACAAGGTGGAACAGAAAGATTTCAGTTTGAGAGAAGAACTCACATGTTAAACATAAGTGAATGAAACAAAACACAACTCCAAGTGTTTTGATGAGGAAACAACATTAAAACATGGAGCAGATATGAGCCATTTTTATTAGTTTATCCCAATCACATTACAAATATTTGGTGTGCTCACTTTAACTCTCTACACAACACCATGTAACTTTTCTGGTCCACCACCTTCCTGTCACCATGGAGATACACCATGGTGTTTTTTGCCAGGAATGTGCCAAGGTATGGCATTAAACTCATCTATCTCCATGGATATAAGTAGGAGATGCTACAAAGCCAAGTTGTATGTCATGTGTGGAAAGGGAAGCCTGCTGGCAGTGAGAAGAATGCATATTTTTCAGCCTCATATCTTCATTGGTCAAGCTGGTTGCACTTCTGCTGCCAGAAAAAACAAGACAAAAAGTTTGGTAATGTTGCTTAATGTTGTGGATGACACCCTGTGCGGTGGAAATAATGGGTCAATATATCACGCAAAGAAATCAATAAGGAGAAGAATTTTATCTGCACACAAACAATGCATTCAGTCCTACTCGGGGAAATGCTTTGAACCAATGTGATGAAGTGAAGTTGACATAGGGCTCGGGCTTTCATAAAAGATAACATTGTCAGTAATAATTAAACACTTTGGGGAATTTCAGGCCCGCTTGGCTGTGGCGTCCATCAGTCACTGCAGGGGCAAGATGGCAGCCGGCTCCGCCTCCAAATCTCATTTAAACTAAGCTCTATTCAGGCTTTGTTTAGACTTCACATTAGCATCAAAATACATGCATCAAAAAGTTGAACACAGAAGTAAACTTGTCCCGAGTGCTGATAAGAATAGAAATGAGTTGAGGATTACACGAACAATGTTGTGATGCTATGGCCAGTGACTAAGCTTTTGCAGACGGGATCACAGTTCAATGTAACAGCAAATGTCACCATGTTTAAATGTCAAAAAACAATAAAAAAATGTCCTACAATAATTCTCACTAGATAGAAATGTGACTTGTAGGAATAATAAAATCATATTGCAATTAAGTCAAAAACAATGTGAGTATTAAAGGTCATATATGACACAAAATTGACTCTTGTGAGCATTAAGTCATGTTACTTCTTCAAAAACATACCCACAGCTTTCCTTATGCCCTGATAAAGACCATCTTGCTTGTCAAAATGCGTTGGCATCGCTCCATGTAATAAAGGACTTTTAATATATTCAGTCAGTGTGCCTCGGGTTTGTACCTTGCCCACATTTACATTTTCTAGTAAGAGCTACATTCTGTTATATACCCATAATCTTGTTTCATTCACACATGCTTGAGTAATCCTTTGTTATCCGTCTGTCTACGTCTCCAAAGCTAAAAATACCCTGTTCTACCTTGTGATGTCATGAAGCTAACAACTAATCTATGATTCTAGTGAAGGTTTATGGAGTTTAAAACCACAGTGAAGCATCCTGTATATTACCGCATGACATCACAAGTGTGTGTTAAACGTGTGAATGATACAAAACACAACTCCAGGTATGTTTTGGATGAGGAAACTTCATTATAACAGATCAGAAAATTGCGTAATATGGGCATAAAACATTTAGCAAAAAAATCAAATTATGAAAAATCGAATTAGTATTAATGAATTAGACAAAATCGACAAAATCCAGATATTTGATAAATGTGTTGAGCTTTACAGATGATACTTGTTAATACTGGCAAAGAGATAAGAAAAAATAAAATGAAAATATAATAAACATGAGTGGTCCTTGTCATGGCAACACACCCATCTATGATTCCTGTTTCCAAGTGTGACCTCCCCTCCCACCAAAGGTCCAAATTGATTATGATTTCATTACAGCCTTGTTATGGTTAATCACATGGACCGGCACCTTTGACTGGAGGGTGTTCTCTCAGATATTAAATAAGCATGAAGGACGACATGACTGATGCAGAGGTGACCCACGGAGCGCTGGATTGTAGCTTTGTTCAATACAATAAAAGAGCATTATTGATAATACTATGCACGGGCTTCTGACAAAGGCTTTATATAATAGTTTGGGACTGCAGGAAGTCGATGCTTTCACTGTGGCTAATTGTAGTTTCCACTGCCACCATGGCATTTAAAGATACACTGTGTAACTTTTCTATTGAAGACTCCTCTGCTTGCTTGTCTCCAAATTGCTTTATATATTTATTTATTTTGGAGACAAAACATATTAATGAACATTTCTATAAATATGCCAGAATAAGCCAAGAAATCAAACCAAGGCCAATCATTTAGATCTGTGGAGGCACAGAAAAAAACATGTTCTAAACATTTTCCAGCCATAAAAGCACCAGAGTTAGAATGAATAAGGATATATATGTTTAATGTTATACTGTTCGCCATGGGGATGATCAGGTTGTTCCCCCACTAGAAATGTTACATAGTGCACCTTTAGCAGTGAGCCTTGGTTTTGGGTTTGGTAAATGGTACATATTAGTTGAATTGGATAGAAGCCTTAACAATTTACTTTGATTTTATTTTGTATTTATATTTGTATTTGTATTTGTAT